>DVQP01000234.1:0-27762 GCA_018231745.1 Danaus eresimus
TGCAGAATTGTTTAATTTCAATTAAATCTTTGGGATTAAATGTTTTTTTCTTTAAAATACGGATAAATAATTGATAAGAATAGGATGACTCATTGCCATACATGAAAAATTCTTCATTAAACACTAGAAAATACCAAGTCTCAGCTGAGAATATTACTAATTAATTTTATTTACCACTCTCCAGCGTGAATAAGCACTCCATGGTCAGCATGAGCTGTATTTAGTGACATTGTAAACACTTAGAAGACAAAAATCTTTTCCTTCTTACAGAACAAATCAATAACAAAACTACGTAAAAAGTACTCTCTCGAAGTTTGTCAATTGACAAATGTCAATTTCAGCTACTGTTCATAAAAACCAAGTTGAATTACGCGACGATTAATACAGATATCTAACAATGATGTGACATAATTTAAATATAATTGATATTCTAAATGTAATAAATAATGTCTATATCTTAAATACAGTTCTTGTTAAAAATCACATATGCACTTAACCCCTTAAATGAAACTCATATTTTGAAAAAATTAATAAAATATTTTTATTATTATGATATTTATCTCGATTCTATAAAGTTTTGTTATTTTGAAATTATGGTTTGACATAAACTACACTGAACTTAAATCTTTAATCAATTTTGAGAAAAAGAAGTTATAATACAAAATATAAATAGGTAGTAACTTATTTTTTAACTGTACACATAGAGTTGTCAATTGAATGTCCTTCATTTTTATAACTGTTAACTGGCGGGAATCTGAAATCAATTTTGTACTCTTTATAGGTGACTTAGAAACTATTGTTATAAAATATGATTAAAATTAAAAATAGATGGTAAATTGGTAAATCATGGAAGAAAATAATTTACAAAACAAGCAAATCGATACTATTAAACCTATTAACAAGGATGCTGTGCACAAAATATGTTCTGATCAAGTAAATAACAATTTCTCTTTATATTTCACATTTATTAATTTCACTAGTATTGGCAAGAATAAATGTAAAATTGTGAATCTTAATAACGTTCAATTTTATAACTCCATTTTTCCGAATCGCCAATTTTCCTATATTATTTATAGGTGGTTCTTAGTTTAGCAGTAGCAGTGAAAGAATTAGTTGAAAACTCTTTAGACGCTGGGGCTACTAATATTGAAGTCAGACTTAAAAACTATGGCACAGATTTAATTGAAGTTTCAGATAATGGATCTGGTGTGACTGAAGATAATTTTGAAGCTTTGAGTTGGTATATCCTTGTTATGTTCTCTACATTTCTCATCTCCGGTAATAAACTAACATTACCTTTTTATAGCTTTAAAATATCATACATCAAAATTAAATGATTACTCGGATTTGCTTGGAGTATCTAGTTTTGGCTTCAGGGGTGAGGCTTTAAGTTCGCTATGCTCTTTGGCCAACCTTACAGTTACAACCAGACATGAAACAAGTAAACATGGTGAGTAGCACTTATTTGATAAGCACCATCATTTGCCTACATTGACGCACATGATTAAATAATTATCTTACATCAAAAATAGAAAGATATAGTTCTATATATTGTATTAAAAGTTCATATTTTTTTATGATAATTGCTTTTGAATTTTTATTTTAGCTACCAAAATTGAATATGATCACAAAGGCCATATATCAAGCAAAACTCCTTGTTCCCGTCAAGTGGGAACAACAGTGACATTAACCAACCTTTTCTATACACTGCCAGTAAGGCAAAAAGAGTTTCATAAAAATGCAAAACGAGAGTTCAATAAAATGACCAGTCTTTTATATGCATATTGTTTAATTTCTAAAGGGGTAAAGTAAGTAACACATTTACAAAATATATATAAATATTTATTTAGTTCATGTTGAATATCTGCATCAAACCCATAAATTTAAATTACAGAATAACTTGTAGTAATCAGACAAGCTCAAATTCTAAGTCACTAGTTGTTGCAACACAAGGCTCTGATTCCTATAAGGATAATATTGCAAGTGTGTTTGGAGTTAAGCAATTACAAAGTATTCTTGATGTTAAAACGGAGCTCGTTACTAATATCAAAGATAATATATTCAGAGGACTTGCAGGAGAAGCGAAGGTAAATGAAGAAAGTATTAATATAGAAGATATTGAAATTGATTTATCTGAAGATTCCAATGACACCCAAAATGATGAAAATAGTTCAAGTCAAATACCATCATCTCAACTATCACAAGGTTACAAAAATATACCAAATCCTGTTGAGCTCACAGGATATATTTCTTCATGTGCTCATGGTAGTGGAAGGTCAAGTACAGATAGACAATTCTTCTATGTCAACTCCAGGCCTTGTGAGCCAGTGAAAATTATTAAACTGATAAATGAAATATATCGACAATACAACCCACATCAGTATCCATTTGTGTTCTTAAATATTAATATTGAAAGAACATCAGTTGATGTAAATGTAACTCCTGATAAGAGGAAAGTATTTTTGACCAAAGAGAAAGCAATTTTAGATGTTGTTAAGAGCTCTCTTTTGAAAGTGTTTGAAGATATTCCTAGATCTGTTAAAGTTGAGGCTCCGTCCATTGTCTCTGTGGTTAAAACTGAACCTGAACTTTCTCAGCCCAGAATATTTCAGTCATTTCTCAAACAATTTAGCAACAAATCAAGTTTTAGTAAACCTAATGAGTCCAACAATCTTGATAAGTGTGACTTAAAAAGAAAATCATCATCAATTTTGGACAACTTCATTAAGATAAAGAAGAGTCATGTTACAAAACATGAAGATAATTTAATAAAAGAGAAAACTGAAGAAAATTCTATGTTAGATGAAAATGATGAACATAAAATACCAAATGTATCTACTGAAGAAAATATTGAAAATGCTAATGAGAGAAATATAAACAATTCTTTGGAAAATAGAGATACTACCATTGTTGAAGTATCTCATACTATTTACTGTAATACTAAAAGTATAGAAATTACTAAACCAAAAGGAAATAAAGTCATAACAGACAAAGAACAGTTAGGCAAGACTGTGAGAATGGAAGTCACACTAAAGACATCTATGGAACAAATACAAAAACTTTCTGATGTATACAAAAAAAATAAAGAAAATTCGAAACCAGATCGGATAAGATTCAAAACTAAAATAGATCCAATATTTAATAAGAAGTGTGAAGAAGAATTAAGTAAGGAAATAGAAAAAGAATCTTTTACTAAAATGAAAATTGTTGGTCAGTTTAATCTAGGCTTTATAATAACTAGACTTGATGATGATCTTTTTATTATTGATCAACATGCTACGGATGAGATATACAACTTTGAAACCTTACAGAAAACTACAGAACTAACGAGTCAAAAATTAGTTATGTAAGTCATATATCCTGTTATAATCTTTGCCTATCAATCAATTAATTAAAATTATGATAGTAAAGAAAAAATATATGTAGCCTTTTTAAGATGAATACTTAAATTTAGTATGGTTTCTCATGATTTTTACCTTTTGACAAATATATTTTTATAATATTTTACTGACAAACTGTGAAGCCAAACAACATTATAATTTAACAGTCTTCATGGAACTAAATAAAACAATAATGTGTACATACAGGTCACATGTCCCTGATAATATAAAATAAAAATTAATTTTATATTATTAAAATTAATTTATTAAAGCTTAATATATATTTTATAGCCCACAGCAACTTGAACTCACTGGTGTCAATGAACAAATATTAATGGACAATCTAGATATTTTTAAAAAGAATGGTTTTACTTTTGCAATTGATGAAACCGCTGCCCCAACTAAAAGAGTTAAACTTTTGACTCTTCCTATGTCCAAAAATTGGATATTTGGAAAAGAAGACATTGAGGAACTCCTATTTATGCTGAAGGTTGATATAAAGCATATAATATGTAACATATAGCTCTTAAGTGTGTATATAAGATTTTTCCTAACAAATTTGTTGTTGGCCAGGAAAATCATTCCGAATATTGCAGGCCAAGCAGAGTAAGAGCAATGTTCGCATCCCGAGCGTGCAGAAAATCTGTTATGATCGGAACGGCGCTCAGTAGGGGAGACATGAGAAAACTAGTTGACCACATGTCTGAAATAGATAAGCCTTGGGTATAAATAAATAAAATACTTAGTACAAGATAAGCAGTTATATGGATCAAATAAGCAATTTTCCCAACAGAACCGTCATCCTAGAGCGTAATTTTAAAATAGGTTTATAGTGCATTGTATAACGCAACTTAAGTGTGATAAGTAACACAGTCAAATATAGTAAACTTAAATATACAATAAGTAATTCATATTAAATTGTAACCTAAACTCAAGTAATATTCAATTATATTTTTTTTTTCAGAATTGCCCTCATGGAAGACCAACAATACGGCATCTCATCAATCTAGGGATGGTACACACTGTTGACTAAAGAATCATTAAAATGCTTATAGATCCTTAAATCATGTATAATAAGTATACTGGTATAGTTAATAAATTAAATTAATTATTGTTTGTATATATTTTTTATTATACACTTATTGTTTTAAATATATTGAATCCTGTATGTGCAGTTGTCACTATGACGCCAGGAATTTGCTTGTGCCAATGAAGTTCTTTAATATCTGTTTGTCCTTGATGTATGAAAAGCAATTGTGGTGGTAAATTCTGTAAAGACAAATTTTCTTATGTATAATAACAATATAAATTGTTTCTTTTCACCTATACATCTACCTAATTTATTCAATTTAAAATTATAATGTCCCATGTACAGATAATTTATTATTTTTTTCCTTCTGTTAGGTATATTTATGAACTAGGAAGATGTTGTGGAAATTGAGAAAATAGTCAAAAAATAAGAATTCATATTAAAAAACTTGATTTTTTAAATATTTTACATTTTTATGACAACAACCTTGATCAAGAACAGAATAAATATTTCACTTTTAACATCAAGAATGTACCTTTACAAAACTGAAAAACTATCTCAAAAATAATGATTGATTAATAAATAAAAATTAAATTATATTTAGTGATCTCATATAAAATATGAAAAACATGAAATACCTTTAATTCTTCTTCCACTACCTCTTCATCATCTCTTTCAACAGCGAGGTCCCACAGAGCAACTTGGTTATCTTCTCCTGCTGAAGCAAGCACACTGGGCTCTGTCCAGTGCCACTCAACTGACGTGATTGGCGCAGTATGATGTTTGAAAGTACCAACTGGCGTACTGCGAGTGAATTGACGGAGATCCCATATGTGGAGAAAACCATCATCGCCACCTGTTTGGAAACCAAAAGTGGTTTGATAGCTCTTGACCATTGATTTTGTTGTTTTCAAGTTAAAGGCATTGATTACAGACAGGTATCATCTCATTAATTTTGGGTATAGTTCAGTATGTATAGCAAAATTAATATGATGAGAGATATGAAGGAAGGGCTATGTTTTGATAGTTTCGAATTGGACTAAGAATGAATACTTTCAAATGTGTTACGCAATAAATTTGGTAACGAAATGGGAGTGATCCATAGTCATGTCACGTCATATGCAAAATACAGTTGCGATCATTTTAGAAGTACAAGGAATTCGGGGATAATTTATAGCCTAATTCACATTTTTGAGCTATGTAACTGTAAAGTTACATCAAAAACTATTAACTAGTTTTTGTATTGAAAAGTGCGAAACATCCATTTATCCTCACACACTTTCACATTTGTAATCTAAGTGGATGTGCATATACATTACATTTTTGCTACACCTTCTATTACTTCACTTAGCCTCTAGTGTAGTAAATGACTGTTGTAAGATCAACTATTTCCACACTAATGAAGTAAATTAGAGTGATCCTATTCATGAATTCAACAACAAATATCTGTATATATACAAAGAATATCTGTTTACATACATTTCTAATTATCATTAACCTTAAGAATAATAAAGTTCTTACCGCTAGCTATAAATGGTTCTTTTCTATTCCAAGATATAACATTAATATCTCTCTCATGAGCATTTTCAGCTGTCAACATACACGCTTTGTGTGGTGGGGCTCTTGTATCCCATATTCTGATAGTTCTATCAACTGAGCATGTAGCCAGGACATTTCTGATGAAATATATAAATTTAATATACATTATTAAAAAGATGATAATAAATATCTGCTGCTGTACATACTTTTCATTAGGTGACCATTGGATATCTTCTACTGAACTTGTGTGTCCGACTAATGGTCTTTGGTCGACTGTCCAAGTACCAGCCTCATTCGGCTTCCATATATGTATGTCTCTTCTGCAATCACCTGTTGCTAATACCTGAAAATATTTCCCATAAAAACTTCTAAATATTGACATTGCAACACGCCTAAATTAATAGTCAATACTTTTTAATGTCCTTATAAAACTAAGTTTCTTTCATTAATATTCTCTTTTCTTCAATTCTACATATCTTTATTAACCATTAGCCCTAGATAATAAATTTGAAAATGTTTGCAGAAGATAATTAAATTTACTTTAAAAAATCAAGTGTGATTCCTGTTTTGAATACATGTTGTCAAGATTCTAAAAAAGTCAACATTAAGTTTAAATAAAATCAAATATTAGTAGGTAGGATCTATTGAAAATACTTTATATTTAAGTAATCACACACAAACTCTGATTACTCACTCCTGGCTCAGTTGGACACCAGTCCATGCCAAATCCTTCTTGTTGGTGTCCATTGAATGAATATAATGGTTTCACTGGATTAGACACAGAGTCAAGATTGTATCTCTCAAGTAATGCCGGTTCATCAACTGCTTGTAATTGCTGTGTAATATTCCACACATCCACCCTTCCCAATTCAGACCAGGTTGCTGCCAAGACTGAGTTTTTGTAGTTTGTTGTCTAAAATTTAATATATGATTAATTGTGGTCATTAAAATTTATCTATGTATATAATATAAAATATGTGTTAAAGGGAATATAGTATGGGTTTAAGTAAATTTATCTTACTCTTATTCTATTTACACAGCCCTGGTGTTTGATAAATGCGAAAGTCATTTGTGGTTTGTTTTCTTCATCTTCCTCTTCGTCATCATCATCCTCATCTGATTCTTCT
The DNA here is from genome assembly GCA_018231745.1 of Danaus eresimus. Classification (NCBI taxonomy): domain Eukaryota; kingdom Metazoa; phylum Arthropoda; class Insecta; order Lepidoptera; family Nymphalidae; genus Danaus; species Danaus eresimus. Next base: position 7,077 of record DVQP01000234.1, read on the forward strand.
TCGTCCTCTGGTTTTGACGTGGTATGTAAATTTGACATTTTTACAACTAAAACACTAAAGAGTTTAGATAAATATAAGGTATAACATTGTGAAGACAGAGGGATAATATTTTAAGGTTATGTTTACTTATTTAAGTGAGCGCTCGATGCTTGTGTACCGGCAACCAAGTAAGCCGTCATGGGATATTCTTGACGATCATTGCCTAGGTTGTCTGTGATTATATCAAAACTAAGGCAAGGAGCACCAGTTTGTGCTTGGTGCAACATAACATAAGCTGATTGATCACAAATTAAATGCTCATCTTCTTGTAAAGGCTGGTCAGGAAGGTAGGTCCTAGGTCGTGAATCTTCTTCAGGTTGGTCGCCTTCTTCCATTTCATCATCTTCACTTTCAGACGACGATTCCTCCATTTGCTCTTCATTCTCCAAATTGGACATATTTAATATATTTTTCTGGTATTTAGAATATATCTTAAAGCCGAGCACGTGCACATGAATGAGAAAACCAACTTTAATTACAATTGACTTCTTGAAATGTCAATGTGACAATTTGTTACTGTTTACTTAATATAATATGGTCTGATCTTATAATTTGGTGTTCAAAATTTAATTATACTAAATTAAAAATCCTAATGAAGTAATTGTTTTGTTTATCTTTTAAAAGTATTATTTGTAGGTCTTATTCTTCAGTTTTATTAAAAGCCGCAGTCTACAACATAGATTATAAATTATAATATAAAGAATAAATTAATATTCCGGTGACTGATACCGAATACCGATACACACTTCAATGGTAAATACCTAGTAAATAAACAGAATAATGTAGGTTAGATTTATAATATTGTGGGTTTGAGATTTAAGTACCTCTTGCTTGATTTAAGTAAAATTTTAATTAATTAAAAAAAGTACTTTTGATGAAACGTTTCATAAAATATCAAACCAAACAGTAGTTAATTAACAAAATCATGGCCTTTCGTTGCTTAAACCTACTCAAAAATTTAAAGAACAGCAGTTCAACTATATTACGACAAAGTTTATTATCTACAACTACTATAACAAATATATCTCAGCAAAAGATACAAAATATCAAAGAATATAAAACTGAGAATAACATCACATATTTAGAAGATCCAGACACTTTTGGAACCTTGTCTGGACAAAAAGTCATCAAAGAAACATTAGAAGATGAAGGAGATATTCAGGAAGAAAAGTATTTGCAAGAACAACCATTAAAATCTCAGAAGTTGACTATTAAACAGTATGCAGACATAATAAAGCAATATTTACAACATAAGAGGATCAAAGAAGCTATTGATGTTTTAGAAACACGTATGCTTAAAGATGACAGGGTTAAACCTGAAAATTACATTTATAATATACTTATTGGTGCATGTGCTGAAGTTGGATATACAAAGAAAGCATTCCAACTATATAATGATATGAAACGACGCGCATTACGTCCCACAGGTGATACTTATACTTGTCTCTTCGAGTCATGCTTCAATAGCCCATATCCCACATATGGATTGAAAATGGCTACACACCTTCGAAACCTTATGATAGAAAAAAATATTGAGCCTAATTTAACTAATTATAATGTTATGATCAAAGCATTTGGTAGATGTGCAGATCTTCAAACAGCATTCAAAATTGTTGATGAAATGATATCAAAAAAGATTAAGATTAGATCCCACACCTTCAATCATCTGCTACAGGCTTGTATAACAGATAAAAATTACGGTTTGAAATATGCTCTCATTGTTTGGAGGAAAATGTTGAACATGAAGGAGAAACCTAATCTATATTCATTTAATCTAATGCTGAGATGTGTTAAAGATTGTAATGTTGGAACTAAAGAGGATCTTCTGGAAGTTATTGGCATCATTGAGGCAAGTTTACCCATAAGAACTGGAGAAAATTTGAAACAAATAGAAAGACAGCAACAAAGATTATTATCTGGTACTCTAAATGATAGAAAGATGACTGAAGATCAATCATTTGTTTATTCATCTAGTGTTTTGGAAAGAAATATTATCACTGAAGTAAATGAAAAACATGATACACATACAGAATGCTCAACAAGCTTTTCTGATGGAAACTATTCATCGACTACAGATCTTACAGAGTTAGCAGTAGTAAATCAAGATCAAAACACGTTAGAAATTGTTGATGATTATAAGAAAACAACAACTCGGCCTAAAAGATGTGCACCCAATTTACTTTCAAGAGTTGTACAAATAGATCAGGTGTTAGCGTTCCAAGAAGTGAGTACACCACAAGAAAAATTTGCAATAATAGGAGGACAAGAAGATTTTCTCAATGAAATGGAATTTTATTCTATTAAGCCAGATATTAAAACCTTCACACAAATGTTGGCACTTCTAGAAAATAGTACAGAAGCTGAAAATAAACTAATGGATACAATGAAAACATTGAAAATTAAAAGGGATATAGATTTTTATAATATGTTAATTAAGAAAAGGTGTCTCAGGATGGATTATGACAGTGCCTTTGTAAGTTTTTCATTATTGCTTTGTAAATTATAGCAAATATTTTTCATATTTGTATGATGTTTCGTTTTTCATAGATGGTCAGGAATTTGATAGAAGAGGATAATGCAAGTCGAAGAAAGCATCCATTTAATAAAAAACATAAATTAAAAGTTGATGTAATGACTTATGGGGCTCTAGCTTTAGCGTGTACCACAAGGGAAATGGCTGAAAAATTACTTAATGAAATGAAGGAAAAACAATTGAAGTATGGATATATTTATAAAATTTCTATTAACAATACCATTAGAAAACTTTAATATACTATTACAATACTTGTAAACTACAATAATATTTGAATTTTATTCTGCCTTATTTCTGGCAATAAGTATTATTGTTACTTATTGGTTAGAGAATGATTGGTTTTTGAATTGATTCTCTAATAATTAAAAATAACAGACATGGCCATGTCTGTTATTTTTATATCACCTCAAATTCTTGGTTTTCAGAGTTAATATTGAAATGTTAGGAGCATTATTAAAAAATGCCGCCATTAATATGCAATTTGGATATGTACTTTATGTTATGGATATAGTCAAACAAGAAAAACTAAAAGTTAATCCTGCCTTTATAAGACATTTGGAGAATTTCAATGACAGATGTATTAGAAGTATAGACAAGGTATCATAGATTCAACAATTATACCATATTTGTAACAATAATCATACAAACTACTGGAAAATTATAAATAAATTATTTATGTGTTGTTTTTTTCCATCATGTTTGTTTTTATTTTGTAGAATGAAAAAGAGAAGAAGGACAGTCCAGTACTCAAAGCGGCTTATAAAAGGTTTAGTGTCATTTATAATAATTGGATAAAAGATGTGAATGCGGAAGAAGCCTTAAAACCTGAAAATCCATGGAAGCAATTCACAGACACCCATCCTGCTACAGTACAGAGAGAACACTTCCAAATAGTTGAGCCAAAGAGGTTTTATAAGAAAAAACGTCACTATAAACCATATACACCGAGATTAAAATAATACAAAAATATTTATTGATATTTTTTATTTGCTGTTGTTTTAATGTTACATTTGTGAAAAAGATACAAATATATGTACCATAAGAGACGCTTATATTTTGATGTGGTGCAGTTTACGGTTCAGTTCCTCAAATTTAAGAAGCTTGCGGATGAAGAAGTCGCCGTAACGATGTGCCACTTTAGTGTCGGCGATGTGGATCATGTCGTTATCGATAAAGAAGTCCAACTAGAAGAATAATATTTGTTTGCTAGGGTTATAGTTTGCTATAAAATTACAACTAAAGTAGAATGTAATAAATACGTAATATAATGCGAATACGAACATTAACAGCAATTTTAACTATTATATATCAGTCACTTCACAGTTTTTTGATTTAAAGATAAAAGTAAAATTCGACTATTGTGAATGCAAAGTATGTTATGTACTTAAATTATATAAATATAAATTGATAGCCTTATATTCGCAACGAAAAACAGACACCCTCTGAGACCTCATTTTCACCGTCAGTCGTAACAAACGTCATCATGACGTTTTTCCAAGGGCCCTAACCATTAAGTACTTGATACCAATATTTAAAGTTACATTAATTAATGTTCAGTATATACAAAGGAGGTTCAGTATTTACCTCAGAGCCGCTCTGGAACTTTCCATCCAAGCCGCTCGGTCCTTTAGTCCAGACCACGTTCTTCATCTTGTGTTTGAAGCACAACAAATGTATGGCGAGAGCGGCGTGCTCACGAGCTGCGTCCCTCTCCCCGCCGCGAGCAGCGGACATGAAGGCGGCCAGCTTGGCCAACGGAAGGGTCGTATACAGCTTGAGGTAGGAACGGATAGTCGGAAGCATCTTCTGTTGACGGACCTGTTTACGTTGATTTACATGTTAATAAATAATGAAGTAAAATTTTAAAATTTGCTTCTACGAATGAGTATTCTTTGTGACGAAAATAGAAAATGGCTAGAGCTAAGGGATAAATAATGAAACATTCCATAATTATGAATATGTTATATACATACAATGGTACATAAAAAAATCGTCATTATACTATATGAGCTCGATACATGTTAAAGGCAGTGAAGTCTGAAATCCTAATGATTATCGACAAGTTTACTACAGAAGTATAATGAAAAACATAGTTAATACTACATAGAATACCCAGAAATAGAATCGTCAAACAAAAAGTTTCTTCAAAATCAGTTCTAACTTCAGCATCTAATAATAAATAATTATTTATGAACAAAGTTATCTTAAAAGCATTTATAATGAAAATTATTAAATTAAAAACTTCCTTTGTCAATCTGCGTCTAATATGCAGATACGCGGAATAATCTCACCCTAGTTATTAATATTTGCGCTATTACCGACGATATCATGGAAAAACCAACAAACATACGAAAGGCCTTATAAAGGTTTGTTATTAATTCTGACCTCGTCCATGAAGACCTGCGTCTGATGCTTGACGGCGTCCCGGCCATAATTGGAACCCGGCTCGATGGGCGGCGGGCAAGGAGAAAGGAATTTAGGGCACGCGAAGGTGAAACATGTCTCGAACTCGCCCAAGTCACCGTATTGCATCTTGAACATTTTCTCGTGATAATTCTTCTCACGGAGCACCTACAATGAACACGTAATTAATATAACGATCAGATTTCTATAATGGCTTATTCAATTTTATTAAAATAATTAATTATTATGCTTTTGAGAGAAACAAATTTATATCATTCAAGTTATTTGAACAGTGTAATAATTGTTTTGTGTGCACATACAAAAGTAAAGGCAGGTCCGCCTAAAATTAAAATAAAATATCTATTAACAGACCTGTTGTATGGATTCATCGACACACTGTGGATGCAGTACGAGACATATAGCCAGGAGGTGATACATCTGTTCAGTTTGCTTGTTGATCTGATCATTCTGGTATGAACGTGATGAAAACAGCTGCTTCGTACGCTGCATGTACAACAGTGCTGATGACAAGGTGCGGATAGCATCAGCATATCTCCTCATCATCATGTATGCAAAGCCCACATAGTATGAAGTAGAGATCTGGCAGGCCGGTACATGGGAATACTGGGATTTCTTGTGCAATTCGATGTTCTCCAACACCTGGATGTAAAAGATTATATTATTTTCAAAATTAATTATCTAGATTCGTATTTCTAAATGTTTATTCTGTACAAAAAAAAATATTTTCACATTTCTGAAAATATTTTTTTTTGTACAGAATCTTTTGATAACGTTCTATGTTTTCAAAAGTTTTTTTTTTGTTATAGTAAAATTTTGTTATTACTTTCACTAGCAATAAGTTATATGACAAAAAAGTATAATTTTGTTAAAAAGCTATACAGGAAAATAAGCTATAGTCAAAACCCAACATGAAACTTTCTTAAATTTAAATAATCAAACAAAAAAATTACAAAGAAGATACTCAAAAACTTTGCTTTTTATTTACTTATATTTTTATAATATCAAATATTTTGAAGTTTTAGTTACCTTAATAGCTTGGTAATAGTCTCCGAGCAGTGAATGCAGTCGCAACAAACCCACAAGGGAAAAGTAACCCAACATCTTGTAAAGGGAGTGGCGACCAAATTCACCTGCGACAGAGTCGGGATCACCACCAGCTGCATACACCTGTTATAACAAAATCACCAATCTCAACTTAGAAGAATAATATTTGGCAAAATATCCTGACAGATCTTAATTGATCATCATCAGCCTATCAGAGCCCACTGCTGCGCAAAGGCCTCTTCTCACATGGAGAAGGTTTGAGCATTAATCACCATGCTTGCTCAAGGCGGGGTGGCGATTTTAAACTTATAATTTGAAATTGTTAAAGTCCAGGTTTCCTCACGATTTTTTCCTTCTCTCAGTGGTGTCTAAATACTCATAGAAAGTAAATATGACTAGGAAAAATCACATTGGTACTTGCCAGGTTTCGAACCCGCGCCCTCCTGGATGAGAACCGTGCCTTTAACCTCCATGCCAACACAACACTTATACAATCATAAACCTCTATTGCCATAATAAAATTTATATGGAAGCAGTTCCGAAACTACCCATTAAATATAAAAGGATAACAATTTGCATACACTCTTAATGAAATATGTACTTTTATTAAAAACGTAAATGGATATTGAATGTGCATTTTAACAAAAACAACAACTGCTTCTTTCAAACATAATTTAAGACTATTATTTGTCTTATCATTATCAATTTAAAATATTTCTATGAATCATAATTTTTTTAATAATATTTATTAATTGGGTTACAGTATGATATTATTTCTTTAATATTTGAGTACTAATTACTATCCTTCATATTTCTTTTTCCATCATTATGTGTACTTAAGAAAAATATAAATAAATTTGTAAACAGCAAACTACATTAAGTTTAACTATGTAGTTAAAATTTTACTTTGCATTTGTTGTGTTCATTATTACCTCTAATTGGCGTTTAATATTGGATTTATCAACAAGAGAATGCAATACATTGAGTATGACAAGCACACTCCACGCCTTGTTCTCAGTGTTGAGAGCTTCAATCTCAGCTTCACTAAGCTTTGTTGCACGGGACCTAAGAACATAAATATATACATGTATAACCACATGTTAATATATCTACTATATGTAAAACAAATACTCTTTTATTTAAAACAAAAACTATTTAAACCATAGACAAAGTAATCTAAGATTATTATACATTTTTTTATTTCTTATTAATTTAAAATTTAAAAAACCAATTTCTTGTAATTATAGAAAACAATAAAACTTCACCTGTACTGAGCAAAAGACTGGAATTGGTAGACAAACTCATCGATGAGTTCCCACAGCCACTGGTCGGGCAGTTCCAGTGGAACGGGGGTCTCGGCAGAGAGAATGTAGTTGAACAAGTCACAGTAGTTATAGAATGATAGGAAACGCTGCTCAGGTTTCGGTCCACCCGGCACACGAGCATATATATCTCGGTAATACAACTCTTTGTATAGGATCATGAAGACCTAGAAAACATTATATTAAAATTCTCTAGTATACATTATATGTAATTGCCTATGTCTCAGTAACTTTTTTTTTTGTTAATAACCATAATATATTTTACAAACTTGTGATTGCCAAACTTTTAAAGAGACATGGATGTGCTTTATTATTCTAAATATGTATATTTATGTAAATAAACTTAATTTTTTACTGCATTTTAATTTGCAAAACATTTTCCTATAATTATAAGACTTGGATCACAATACAACAGTGATAGTTTTATCCTACTAAAACAAAAAAAAAAAACTTTAAAATTACAATATTAAAAGTGGTTAATAATGGAAAACTGATAAAATATCATCACTGCACACTTACATGGTCATTGTCTACTACCGGAGCCACTTCTTTCTCTGATGGCCAAGGTGTATTTTCAAAAAATTGCTCAGTGAGCTTTGGGAAGGTATTCTCATAGAGGTTTAAAATCTCAAAGGTCACCCCTTCCGTGATCATGTTACGGAAGTACACCAAAAATTTCTTGACCTATAAACATTGTTATTAGAAATCATACTTTTTTGAAGCAAATTTTAAATTTTAAAAAAACCTACCATATCTGGCATTTGATAGTAAGATCTGTCATACTCCAAGTCATACTGGGGGTCTCCAGTGTGGGGTTCATAGTCACCATAAGACTCGTAACCACCCTAGAATATCAAAAAAAAACAAAACGATTATAATTGATACCAAAAGATATATATTACCAATTCTCTATGAAAAGAACGAAAACTTTAAATAAGAATTTGAAACAACTTTTGAGTTACTACTAACTATGACTAAAGGATTCAATATTCTATATGCTGTTAGTAATAGGTTATAATGACTCAAGTGAATACTGATTTTTAGAATACAACGAGACCTTAAAATAATAACAAACCTCATTGTAGTCATCACTTGAATACATTGTAGACATTATTTTTATTTATATTAAAAGCCGTGTTGGCAAATTTAAGATGCCATGGATTACCAAGGCACAAGCGAGACACATGAAAGAACCAAGCTGTCAAGTGTCAGAACGTTGAAAGTAGAGGTAGATAACAAAAAAGTTTATTATTTTTGCTATGAATATTGGTATAATCTACATATTGAACACTCAAAACAAAATTAGTCTAATATTTTGCTGAATTTCATTAATTGAATTTGCTTACTATATTATTTAATTACAGTTAGCAAAAGAATTTATCAAAAAGCATGATTACACACCGGTGACTCCTACTTGTGGATGCTTACAAAGGCTACTGATTCCTGGGCGATTAAACAATATGAAATAACAATACGCTTGAATATTTAGAATTTAGCGTAAATGTAAATTTTGCGAATGGTAGCAGATAGTACTTTCAGAAAATTAAAATCATACATATTACTGTTTTTAAAACGAGAAGATAGAAGATATAAACAATTAAATCCGAAAATAAAATACTGTATCATCGTTACATAAGTTTAGTGTTTATATTTTTCTATTTCAAAACTAGTTTTTTATATTGTGTATTTGTAAGGTATGATCTAGAGCCCTTTACTGAAAATGTTATATATTTGAAGGCTGGCAGGAAAAATATTAGTACTTTATTTAACTTTAAAATTCTTATTAGAATTCTCTCACTGTTCCCAGCAGACAAAATTGACATTTCACATGCCATTATTGACATAAGCAAATACACATTATTACTGCGAATAGAATTGATTAAATTTGTTGTTACTATTACATCTTCAGTCGCAGTCATAGTCACATCCAAAATGATCGGCCGAAGCACTACTTCTCTGATTATGAGAAGTCCTTTTTATCTTAAGCCATCTTTCTATTTTAGAAACTTGTCAGTTTCTGCGCCGAAGAATGATATCATAAAAATCCAAAGTACAGATGACTTTAAGGATAAAGTTATTAACAGCAAGGTTCCCGTTGTGGTAGACTTCTTTGCTACGTAAGTATAAGTTTTTGAGAATAATATTTTTTGAAGTTGTCTATAAATTCGCTCAATAAAGAGAAATGTGTTATATTTAGTACTATATTTGCATACTTAGATTAATTACGCTGTGATGGTCTTCCTTTATTTATTATAAGCTTTTAGGTTATCTGTAGGTTTAAAATTTGCATAACAAGTATGACCCAATAAATCTGATGTTAAATGATATAAGTTATCCTTGTAATGCCTTTGAACTTGATATATACTATTTACTTTATGATATTTATATATTTCAGTTGGTGTAATCCATGCAGACTTCTAACACCGAGGTTGGAGTCTATAATCTCTGAGAATAAAGGAAAAGTAATCTTGGCCAAAGTTGATATTGATGAACAATCTGATTTAGCTCTCGACTATGAAGTTAGCTCAGTACCGGTTTTAGTAGCTATCAAGAATGGAAAGGTCCAGCAACGAATGGTGGGCTTGCAGGATACTGACAAGCTAAGGAAATGGATTGAACAATTTGCATCTGAAGATTCTGAAGTTAAAATTAAAGCTTAGACATTGTTGAAATTTGTGTGATGTAAATTATTGTTATTGTTACCAATGATGCAATATAGTTGCAATAAATTTTAGGAATCAAACAAAGTTTTTATTCTTCTAAGCATTGTATTAAATTTCTTGCTCTATTATACACTGAAGGATCAGGTTTGCGGACTTCAGATGTTTGATCAGTGTCTTCGGTGTTGTTGCCATCTTTGTCTTGTGACGCTGTCCAATCATCCATTTCTTTAATAATATTGTGTGCATCTGTCAGAAGCATGTTTCTTATATTGCCCTTAGCCGATTCAAAATACTCCAATAAAACTGGCCAGGATTCGTCTGGCACAAGGTGTGAAGAAAATTTGTTTTTGTACAGCCACACTTGTTTGGCTTTCATGAACTTCCAATTGTCCCTGTCATGTTTCCACTGTGATAGGTAGGTGATACATTGTGACTTTAATTGATCTTTAGCTGCAGATTGGGCTTCCGCCTGCCTTTGCGCATGTTTTTCTTTCTTCATTTGACGTATTGATTTCTTACCCTTTTTCTCGGTAGATTCTGTAGGAGCTGGTTGCTTCTTTTTCTTTTTAGATTTTTTTGGCTTGTCTTCATCATCACCATCATCATCATCGGTGAACCGTCTTTTAGTACCTGTTTGGTCCTCTAACTCACCTTCGTGATCATTTTCTTGATCGTTTGCATTATATTCTACTTCAGCATTATTTTGGGTATCATTTTCAACTTCCTGTGCAATTTGTTTCTTTTTGTTTTGCTTTTTTTTGTTACCACCCATATTTGATCTTTTTATTTCTTACTATTTTAATTGCTAAATGTAACTTACCAAAGTAAGTTAAATATCAATTAACACTTCGCTATTAAAAAATAAACATAACCTAAAAATGTAAATGTGACAGAGCCCGCGTTAGACTCGACTCGATTCATTTATATTAAAAAGTTGTCAAATATATTGTACAAACTGCAAAAGTAATAGTAGAATAATTATTTAATGAATTCCTGATTTTGATAAAGAAGTTGTATGAATAAAATTCCATTTCTTTTTTTAAATAAAAAATATTTTGAAAAATAATATTCTAACACAATTATATAATTATTTCTCACAAAATGAAAATTCTAATGAAATGTTTTGGTTATTATTTTTATCAACAGGTATTATATATAATTAAGGGTAATAAAGCGCGATTAATTAAGATATTAATAAAATTTGTTTTAATTACTTTTTTATTAAGAAATACTTTTTTATTTAGTATATTAGGCAAAAATATTTACAATTATTAAGGATGTTACTCTTTAAAGTTGTAACTTGTTTATAAGTTACTCTTTTAAAAAAATATAAAGGTTAGATCTTTCTTCAGATATAAGAAAAAAAATTTTCAACAGTTAAAATTTAACAACGATTAACAATAAACTGTATCTTTAATATATTAAGTACTGTTTTTGTTAAAAATTAGAAAATAGTTTCAAGATTAAGATTGATTTTTTAATTTTATGTTTTCTAATAAAAATATTTAAAAGACATACAGTCTCATTCAATTAATATTAATACATTGTAAATATGGTCACACTGACTGATTGCAATTTTTGGCACGTCACAGCCGCGTCATCATGTCTCCGTGTCTGCTTTTATCACTTTGAAATTAATTTATTCGACATTATCATACCTTATCGAAACGTTTTTATGTGGACTGTTAAGTAAAAACTATTGAGAAATTATTTTTTAATATGGAGTTGCTAAGGCAAGTGTCTCATACACAGTTTTTGTTCCCCGTGGCGGCAGTAGCAGTTGTTTTAATATGTGCCACTCTCGTATTTATATTCGGTTTCCACACCGCGGAGCAACCGCAATTCGATAAGTTACCTTTGGTACTTGATGACAGGAAATCTTCAAATAAGAAACGGAAAAACAAGGAAAAGGTATGTCACGACAACGTAAATAGTATTGTTCTGAACGTCAATAAGCTACTAGGTCGAAATAGCTCACTTTATTTTTAACCTTTAAACATATGCTTTAAAATTAGTGGAAAAATTCGTTAAATAATTTTACACCAATGCCTTTTTTTAAAATATATCGTGGATTTTATTCACTTATATCAAATTTTTACTATTTATTAAATTTATGTGTTGTTTTATAGAAGTCGTCCCCTATTAGAACATCTAATGATGATTCAAAATCGAAGGCTGAGACTTCCAAAAAATCTCCATTAAAGGAAAAAAAAGAGGAGAAAGTTAAGGATGTTGAGAAACCAAAGCCCAAAGAAAAAGTTGAAGTTAAAGTTGTCAAGAAGGAGGCAGCTGCTGATGTGAAAAAGGTCAAGAAAGCTAAATCGGCTGTAGAAGCTGAGAAGCCTGCAGACTTTGATGAGGGTGTATGGGAGGAAGTGCCAAAGAAGAGTGACAAGAAGAAAGTAAAAGGTTCGGAAGAGAAGAAAGAAAGTCCTTTAAAGAAGAATAAGAAGAAGGTTAAGGACACTGAAGTGGTTGCTCCGCGATCAGAGCCAGTGAAGGAGTCCTCAGAAGTTATTAAGGTGTTGAGTGTTGAAGGTCCAGGTGTTGATGAGGAGGCTGCCCGAGCTCTTCAGGCACAAGTGGAAGAGTTGCAGAGAGTCCTTAAGGAGGTACAATTATTTTAATAACTTCAATCATTACTCCCATAGACATCAACTTTTTTTTCTATATTTTTATAAAAGGTAGCTCACAAGTAACATTTTTTTTTAACCAGGCTGAGCGTCTGGACCAAGTAGCTTCTGGTGAAGTTGTGGAGGATGATGTTCCAGAAAATGAGTTAACTGAGGTCAAAGATCTTAGAAGCAACAAGAAGAAGGAAAACAAAGAGAAACAAAACAAGAAAAAGGCTTCAGAGGTAACAACAGGCACAAAATATACTTTATAGTTTTTATAATTAATATCCATTACTTTCTGTTAGACTTTTTTAATATATTTTTTTAAGATTTTTATTTATTTTTATTGTGAAACTGTTAATGTTTTATTAAATTTTTGTTTTCAAAATCTGTTTTCTAGTTTATAGCTTTCCTAGCCCGCATGACTTAGATTTACATCAAAACCCTAATAAATCAGTAACATTAAAGATTAATGAAGTTTCTTTGTAATTAATCAAATGTATTTAAATCATAAAATTGTTTCCAGGCTACCGTTGTAGCCAAGGCACAGAAAGTGGAGGAAGATAGTGTGGAACCAGCAGAACCACAAGAGAATAAACCAGCCGGCCCAGTGTTTGATGAACTTGGAGGTATTTTGAATAATTATATTTTATAAGTTTGATCTAATTATCCATTAGTATGATATTTTATTGTGTTTCTATAACTTCCAGATACTTGGACAGATGCTAAAGTATCCAAAAAGGGCAAAAAGAAGGCTCGCAAAGACCAGTGAAGTAAACTATGTGGAGTGTTTGTCAACCCTAGCTCAATGCCTCATAGAACTACAACTCTAAAATGTTTAATAGATTATATGACATACTAAATTTTTTTAGCATTTACCCTAAAGATATGCGCTGTCATAAAATAGAACGATTGAATAATAATTATAATGGGACTGACATTACATTTGTAGATTTTTATAGTGAGAATTTAACATTTAATTAATCCAACACATTCATTTCGATAACGTCCATGATTACCTAGTTTCATATTTTATGTTATGACTTTGAATTTAATATTGTTTTCGTTAATGCATAATAGATATTTTTTTTTATATATATTTTAGAAGAGTCATTATATTTTTATGTGGAAAACTTTCGGAATCTGCAATATTTTTTGGTGTTATTATTTTTTTTTATGCTTTGGCATCGTGGACTATGTTTTGTAGCATTATAAGGGCCAAGGTATGTTCTTTATCTTGTAGTTTTCCTAATACGACGTTTATGTATAAAATAAATGTTCTAAAAATAACTTCTGGTGCTTGTAGAATAAGTGTCTTGACTCCATTCCATTTGTGCGTTAATCTTTAATTATTATTCTATCACATTGTTTTATTCATTGTGATTAGGGCGTCATACTAACAACATATGAGGGTACAAAATCATATTTTACCTTTGGACCAACATCATACTCTGATTATTTATTTGTTTCATATATTTTAACAGCTTGTGGATTTTCCGTCCATGTTTATTAACTCAATGCTCTTTTGTGCTGAATTCATAAAAATGTATACTAATTTATTACAAAACCTTGCTAGCTCAGGAGAACATCGATCTTTTATTGCAGATTCCTATTTTGTATACTAGTTGTAAGAATAAAATATCAAGTAATTGGAAATTTTAATTTTTTAAAATTAAGATTATAATTTTTTTTTTTGGGTATAATATGTCTGAACTAACATTATTATTTATGAATAGACTAAGTCTCGGAGCATCTTTTAAGTAATAACCAGCATCACGTGGAACTCATTTTTAATTTGGATTTTTTGTTGGTGAATATTATGGGTTGTGTCGGCTGTGTATGGATTACTGTTTCAACTCAAGAAATAGACCTCAGGATACTTTTATAACATTGTCTTTGATCTTAGCCCGGAGTGTTTTCTATTTATCTTTACTTTGTTCTCTATCTTGTGATATGTTTGTGTCAGGAGGTAATTTTTAATATTATTTTTTTTTTGTTGCAATAGTAATGTTATATGTAAGTCTCTAAGAGTTTATTATAAAAGCAAAATTCCTTTACTCGGACTTGTGGTGTTTGGACCATAATAATTTATATTGTTATTTCTATTTCTTTAGGTGAGTTTGTTGTAAGGAAGATATTTGAAAAGTTTTATTTTCATTTGTTTGTGTTTCTTATTGTGCTCAGTTATTTATTTTTATTGGACATCTTGTACTTAGGGCCTAAAGGTTCATTAATAATCACAGTTGCGGATAGGTTTTCGATATAACGATCATAGTGTCATCATTTCTCTATGGATAAAATATATTTTTGGCTTCATATTTCTAGCAATAAAAGTCGGTTGTAGGTCAGCTGTCCGTGTCGCGACAGTGTTATCAGATTTAAATTGATAAGGGAAATATCTTGAGTATGTTAGGCTCTAAAACGTTGTAATATAAATATTTTTTTAAAATCAATAAAGAGTGATATTAATTTGTTCTTTTTATTTCGACTGGATTCATTTAGTTCATATTTTTCATATCTGAAATTAATATTGAAAACCTGTAATTTTTTTTTGTCATTTTTAAAGTATACTTAGGGAATGGAAATATTTAGAGTATAAGTTAAATTTTAAAATCTAATGATATACTCATGTTAGTGATGGCATAAAGGTAAGAAAGGAAAGACGAAGCAATATAAATTAATACATTATTATTAAAAATTATAATAACCAACAGTCAATAGCATATAAAAAGAGATTCAACTTAAATTACATACCTATATATTATCGACTAGATTATATGTATATTATATAAATTGTTGGCTGTAGTCAAACATATATGCACTAACATATAAAATGAATATTATCATTTCGGCATTTAGGAGAAGTTTCTAGAAGAAAAGACGGGCAGAAATACTATGTATAATAAGATTATCTTGATAGAAATGTAAATATGAGTTCGAAAAAAAATGCTGATTAAAAATTATTACTATTGGGGCTGACTCCATTTTGCATATAGTGCAAAAAGCTCTAAGCTAGTTAAAATA
This sequence comes from Danaus eresimus, assembly GCA_018231745.1. Lineage (NCBI taxonomy): Eukaryota > Metazoa > Arthropoda > Insecta > Lepidoptera > Nymphalidae > Danaus > Danaus eresimus. The sequence goes on from DVQP01000234.1 coordinate 22,741, forward strand.
TAATTAGAGATTTTTATAATTATACGTGACAAATAAGTTGTCTGATATCTTATTAATGGTAAACTGAAACGGATTGTAATCGGTCAAATTAAGTGATAGCGTTGAAATTCAATCAATATTAAATGTCATAGCTGTCAAAAGTTTATTAGGTCTCGATGACAGCTATTGATCACAGTTATGTTTAATGTTCAGTATCGCTTTTGGCGCCAGATTTTGTTGTGGTATTCCGTGTAAAGGCTGGTGCAGCACTCTTAGTACGTTTCCTTCTCACCCGTCGCCTTACTCTTCGCAACTTGCTGAGTTGCGCTTGAGGTGCTTGAGTGCGAGTCTTGGTTTCAACTTCTAGTTTAAGTCGCGCGAACATATCGTAGTTTGTTATCATGCACATTTTACCTGAAATTATGACATATTTAAATGACTAACGAGATGGCTTGATAAACATATACAATAAGAGAATTGATTTTATAAGTATATTTATATGCTTAATGGTTTAAGTAACCGTTAGCATACCATTGCAGTACTCTTCCCCGCACTCTGAACACGATACGATGCGTGTCTCCGTAACACCTGAGCGAGTTTTAGTTTTTCTAATCATGTTATTTTTCGCGTGCTCCCTCTTTTCCCTGGATTTAGTTTTCAATTCAGATTTTCCAAGTTCTATTAATCTGAAAAATATACCATATTAATCCAGCTCTTCATGAAAACAATATCAAACTAGAAAAGTTTTTTAAAAATTCCTTTTAATATTGCATATACTTTCAAACTTACGCTTTTTGTAAGAAATGTCTTTCAAATACGATTTTAATGTTCATCGCAAAAAAAAAAATTATGTACCTTTATCGGCGTTTACCACAATTTAAACTAGACAAAGACAAAAAATAACATTTACTTATATAAACACAAATTGCATATCGCTATCGTACCTGTTGAAATACTCTTCATCGAGCTTAGATTTTGGTCTTATTGATGTGAGCATCCGCCATTCAATTGGCACTGCACAGAGTTCTTCAAATTTCAATCCTCGCATTTCCACAGGTATCGGGTCCATGAAGGTAAAGTGCTTTTCTTCATAACCACGTGTACCTAATTTTTCATAAGCACGAATTTCCTTTTTGGGTGTTTTAGTTTTCCGATCTTCTGGTCTATCTCTTATTTTAACATCTTCCGGTCGTACCTAGAAACAGTTCAGAAATAAAACCAATCAAAATGACGAGTTTTTTTTATGAGCAAGCTGTTAAAATCTAACCTTTTCGGGCCTTGTTTTAAAGTCTGGAACTTTGTCCAAAACGGCACGATATTCTTCAGCAGTATTTATTGTAGCTTTGGATAAATCTAGCATTGGAGCTTCATCTTTCTTTTTGTCAAATAAATCGTCTAGTTTTGAAGACATTTTATCCACAATGAGACCAGTTTTTACAGAAGACGTGGATTAGCATACAGAAACTATGACGCGACGCAAGTGATACCGAACATCGATTAAATAGTCGACGGTTTCAATAGATACCAACTGCTGGATCAATATCAATATTAGGCATTCAATTGTTTTTATAGTATTATTGCACGCAATATTCTTAAGCTAAATTTTAATACTAAGTTTGTTTAAAATATATATATATTCACAATCTTATTTTCGATTTATAAATATCCGCTTGGTCTTTCGGGGAAACGTTTGTTTTAAAAAATAACTTATCATTATCTCTCTTTGGGTTATCCAAATCGCTTAAGCTGCATCTCGTAGCTCTGTCGTGTACATCATCGAATGACATTTTTCTACTTCCATACTTGTCGTTTATAAATTTTTGGGACAAAGTAAGTCTTTTTAGGGAATTAGTTTGTGAGAATTCCTTCGTTGCACTTTTATCGTTACCTGTTATCTGACTTAGGGATGTAAATTCTGGAATTCCTTTATTTGAGACTTTGTAAGCTGTTACTGAGAGATCTTGATTAGCGCGTTTATTTCTCCAGTGCGATTGACTCAATGAGTTACGTTGCTTCAGGCTGACAGGTAGTGTCTTATCGCTTCTTGTTTGCGGGCTTGGTGATCGGCTATCTTCGCTTGAATGTGATGAATAATGTCGAACCTTCCTTTTTTGTACGTAGAACGGATCCTTCTCACTTTGTTTTTTGTATTGCGCTATTGGTTTATTAGCTCCCCATTTAGGACGGCTTTCTATATCTTTTTTAAACCTTTCTTCTGATCTGAGACGTCTTTCTTTTTTTGTGGAAACGCGGTGAGATTCTTGAGGTGCATTTTCATCTATATTAGGATAATCTTTGTCTATAGTTCGTTCTTTTTCGTCATTGTCTTTGCCAAGAGCAGAAGAGCACAACTTATACGGATCAGTTTGAGTATAGGCGTCTCTCGTTCTAAGTGTCCGATATTTTCTAGGCGTAAGAATCTTTTCAATTTCACCCACATCACCGACGTGCGTTGAATTTAATAATGACATGGTACAAATATTTTTATTTTGAGGAACTAAAACAGCTAGTTGTATATTGTTTGTTTGGCAATTAACGATATCAGCAGTATTAGTAATTCCGATTGGCACAATATTAAATTGATTTTCTGTTAAAGATAATGGGGCCATGTTGTGAATAAATAAATTCAAATTGCTTGCCGTTAGTGACCTGGGAGAGTTGAAAGTTGAAGTTTGTTGAGAATTATTTTCCTTCTTTTCGCTAGTCGTTGATTGAACGTTATAAGTCCTGTGTGATTTCGTGGGACTGCACGACTTACTTGGACTCGGTAATTCCTCTGGTGGAAGTGATTCATTCTCTTTATCACTTGGATTATTTTGTTCATTTGAATTATTTAAACACGCCATTTTTCTATGATAGTTAAATCGTTTTTCCTTCTCTTGTCTTGCTTTTATTTCAGCATCTTCAAGGGCCTTTTTAAGCGTTTCTAATTTACGTTGCTCCTGAAGTTGCTTTTCTATATTTCGCTTATTTTCTGCTTCTAATCTTAATTTATCTTCTTCTTGTTGTCTTTGAATTCTTAACTCCTCTAAACGCTCTTCTTTTATTTTCCTCTCTCTCTCTTCTTGGCGTTGTTTTTCCCGTTCTTCGAGTTGATTTAATATTGCGGATTGTAGTTCGAGAGCTTTCATACGTTTGCTTTCTCTTTGAGCTTTTATTTCAGGTTCTATTGGTACATTTTGTCCTCTGAGAAACGATCTAAAAATGCATCTGTGATTAGGTAATTTGTTTATGTATTGCATAAATATTTGTAATATATATGTAGTACAATAAATAGTATAACTTATAACATACCTTCCTTCATCACTTCCGTGCAAAGAAGATCGGTCACAGTCTAAAGCTGAATTTGAAGAGCTTTGGTCGACGATAATTACATCCGATGCTCTTTCAATCATATTAAGGCCACGCTCCAACCATGATGGGGTGCCTTTTTTTTGATTCGGCATCTGAAATAGAAAAAACAATCACATTATACTTCAAAATTAAATATTTGAAATGTAAATCAGAATATTATTTGTTTTAAGTGTACATGTCTAGCTTAGTTCAGTTTACTCCAATGGCTTCGTTCATGCGAATTCGGTATTTGGTCCAGATTTTAGGTAATAATTTACCCTTAAAAATCATATGGAATCCAAAGTCATATGGAAACCAATTGGCAGCCCCATATAGGGTCTGTGCAATGTGACCCTTAAAATTATAACCCATAACTTGTAGTTTGGAAATAAGAAAAACATTCTTATGTCTAAACTGAACTTCACTACAAGTTACTTGAAATATATAAAAATTCGTTTAGTTTGTTTTTGCGTAAAACTGCAACGGACTTCCGTATTTCCTCACAAAGTTTTGCATTTATTACATTAATAGGGTATTTTATAAACAAATTTTGCAAGGGTGATATATTAATATTCTGAAATTTGCATCGGTACGCAATGTTAAGGTAATTTTATGAATAAACGATTACTAAATAATCTATTCGCTTTTACTCCACGAGGGGTTTCCATAGCAAGTGTGTGAATTCCATAGAATGTACCTATAAAATGTTAGAATGCCGATGAGAATATATTTGTATGTATAACATCTTAGACCTCGATGAGTATTGTACTAATTTTATGGGCAGTTGTAACTTAATGGGTCCATAAATCATAACATTTACTGGATACAATAATGACATCATGCTTTATAAGTAACATTACTTTAGCATTTTCCTTAAATTAAGTGAATCTATTCTATAAATCATTCGTGTATTTATTTAACAATTTATCTCGATTATCCATCAGAATCAGATTTAATATTTTTAGTAATTTCCTTTATCATTAGATTAATGGAAATTAAACTTTATTGTTATACCATGATAATCGTGAAGGTGAATTTAATGACATCGACTATCAAGGTGTACCGGATTAAGTGGCTTGTAAATAGTGACATACCTGTGGTAATCTAGCCGTGGGGGCTGTTGGTTCCCATAGTCGCCCAGTAGCGACCCCCCGGTCTCCCCAGCGAGGCCTTCCTTCGTCCACCCCGGACGTACTCCGAGCCGACAAAGCACCGTCTGTCATACCAGACCGACCACTTGAAGGTTTCCTACGTCGTATATAAAACTAAATCAAATTTAACACCTTACCACTTTTTTGATGTGTTCAAAATTTTAAGTTGTTTTGTTTTTTAATTTATGTATATTACGTTACGTAAAATAAAAAGATATTTTTATCCGAATATATATTTTTTCCAAACGAATCGATGGTTCGATCTTAACGTACGTACTACAATTAAGTAATTATTTAATTAATAAATCGGTATTAAGGCTGACGGTGGCTATTGTTAACGAACAATGACCGGCCGGTAAGGTTTAATCGCTGTCGGCGTCGCCGCCGGACTGCGTGTGGAAAATTAAAAGTAAGATGCCCTCGATTCAGAAAACAAATAGGTTTCCAGGCACGCCTTTTCATATATTTTCTAATTGAATAAAAAAGTTTGAAACATTGAATGATTTATAATGTTTTTTTCTTGGTAATGTTTGCATTTAAGTTTAAAACGTACCTAATG
>DVQP01000235.1:0-27746 GCA_018231745.1 Danaus eresimus
TTATAGAAATATCCTAACATAACTATATAGCGAATACGTTACTGTATTTCATATTGTATGTTATTTGCAAAATGTTCACCTATGGCACTTCTATATTATGATACTTAGATTGATTCTTTGAAAAAAGTTTCTTTTAAAATAAAATATTAAAGCCAAGTATCCAAAATTTTTCCAATGTCACGAACCAAAGCTATATTTTTTAACCCTTTAACATAAATAACTGTATAATCGGATTAACCAAGATGGTTTATTTAGGCACTGAAGAACTTTTTCTGTATTTTTATTATTATCACAAACTTTAAAATATATAATATGAACAAGAAATCTGGAATGAACTATGAACTAAATAGTTATTTCCATGGTCTCATAAAAGAAAAGTACTTTTAGAATTTTCCATCAGACTAGCTTTATAGTTACTTATTATTTAATTATTAATGAAATAAAATGGAACTCATTTTTATATGAATAATAATCTTTAACTAAACATCACGAAGATCAATAAATGTTAAATACCTACATATATATATTCCAGCAAAATAGCCCTCAGTTTCCATGTTTTTTTATTATTTAGTTATATGTACAGCTATATCAGTACATGTTACAGATACTTTTTTAAGTTGATCTTATTAGATAAAACTTCAATAATATATAATATACGAATTTGATTTTCTATTTCATTCAGTAATACTTGATTTACATGCTATTAATGAAATAATCTTGGTTTAATAATAGCTGCATAGTTGTTACTATTAATACATTTGGCTTTCCTTCTTAATGTCAAAACACTGTGGATTTTATTATTCTTAGAAATGTTCATTACCATTTCAGGTGAAAACTATTATTCCTTAAAAACTATATTATTTAGGGGGAAAAGTATAAACAAGCATATAAAAAATCAACTTCAATTTATTCTCAATTTCTTATTTAGTTACTTCATGGAATTTATGCATTAGAAATGTTTTAAAATATAACTAGCATAGTTAACAGGTATTAAATTTTAAATGCAGATAGATTATTAATTTTATTAGTAACAATGTCATGGAGTTTCCGATTGCGCTGACAGCCAATGGGCAAAGGATGGTACTTTTCTGTATAATTTATCTGATTCTTTAAATAATATTCACTAAATGCTTAAGGTGCAGATTAAATCACATTAACTAGGATTGTTGCATATGCAAAGGCAAGTTGTGGCAACATCTAAATTTAATAAACCAAAAAATGAAAATTAAATGTAATTTTACCAAAAGCCATGACATTGATTTCTCCAGTAACATATTTTTTTATCACTAATTAACACAAAACAAAACACAAACTTGGTATTAGGTACATTGAAATTTTAAAATAATTTAATTTCTAAGAAAAAGGAAATGGCCAATCATTATATAAAAAATTTGAATAACCTGAACTTAAGGACCTCTGTCACTATTTACTGTAAAAACTTACTCAAATGTAAAGATAGTTATTATTCTAGTAAGGGCACATTTGATTCTGTCTTCTTTTAATTTTTAAACAACAATTATGTCAATTAATGTTGCTAGGGTAAAGCTATGTCACATACAAATAACATTCTAACTTTGGCTGTCCAATGAAGCCATAGCTTACATAAAAAAAACTTCTACCGTCATTATTGACATGCAAGTCACTTTACACAATGAATGGAAATTTAAAATACTAAAACATCTTAAATGTCTGTGTGAGGCAAACTATTGTTATATTGGATTGTTGCAGCGCGTTTGTGGCCATTATCCTTTTTATACCAGAACAATAAGTTTAAATTATTTTAATCACCTCTGGTGAATTTATCCGTATACTTTAGCTAGGTAGGATTATAGTGCAATGCATAGGATGCACATGAAATAAGCACTAGTACTCAATGATTTTGCAATCAATGAGAGGCAGAGACTGGACTTGAATGCAGAATTAGTTGACATATTGAAATTTAATTATAACATTCCGCATAACGTCCAGTTCTTAGTAAAGAAGCTATCCTTCTCGTATAAGAACTGTTCCCGAGTTTACACATCATCAATCAACGCACATGAAGATGCCATAATCATTACTTCTATAATTACGCCTTAATGTGTAAATGTTAAAGGAAACAGTTCATTAATAATTTCCTACAGTTTTAATATCTGTACAACAGTCTCATTCCGTTGGCAAATAATTAAAATAAAATAAATAATTATTAATTTAGCTATAAATTGCCTAGTTACCAACAGGAATGGGCTTCGTGAACACGCGGGTGGCGAATAACAAGTCCATTCTTACACTAGACCAGTTTAAATTTAAGTTAAAACGGCCCACAATACAAGTTACATAACTAACAATTTCAATAATAAATTACGACAATTATTTACACATACCGCCGATATTAATTAAATATAACTTAAATTAGGGCAATAATTTATGAAAGTAGGAATCAGTCATAGCGTCAGGACCTTTCGTCCGGGGGCTGACGTCGTCTTCGGTCTCCCTCGGAGCGTGCAGCGATTGTCGCGCGCGTGTCGTGCGCGTGTCGTGCGCTCGTCGTGCGCGTGTCGTGGAACATATGTGCGGCCCGCGACGGCATTTGCAAACTTAAAGGAATCGCGTCGCCCTTCATAGTTCCAGCGTTTTATAGAGAGAGGCTAGCTATATCCTACAAGTGTGCACTCGCCGTGCGATGGCGGGAGGAGTGCGGAGCCTGGCGTCCCTCCCGTCTAGGTCGTGTCCCTCCCGTATGTGCCGATGCGGACCTCGTCGATCACCCTGGTCCACTCCAACGCGTATGACTGTGGATCCTCCAAGTAGTATGTACGATTTGGCTGGAAATAAAATATAAACGTTAAGCAAGATCACAACAATCGAGCAAATTCACGAAATCAATCCAAAATGATTTTTATCAGGAACGATGCGGCGCTAAATATGTTAGGCGTGACAAAAAAGATCAAAACCAATTGTGCAAACTGTATATTCTTTTAGAATTATATAAGTTACGAAACTAGATGTTTGGAAGATTGCGAAGATGAGCAATAAATAGTAACTTACCGTGTACACTAAAAATATTCTAAAGTTCTTTGCTTCGACACGTAGATCTGGTGACCATGGTATTTCTCCTTTGAGCACCATGTTGACAGGGTCTACGTAGAACAATCTAGGTCCGGTTGTCAATAATAACATACGACGCCTCGCGAAAAGACCCTTTCTTTTTTCGACCAATCCCTGCTTCAATATAAGCTCTCCGTCAACAAACTGGTGCCATTTATTCTCTCTAGCCTGCACTTCCAAACGGCGTCTTTTCTCTTCGGGGCTGATATTCAAAATTCCTATAAACAAAAAATACATTATCACCAACATCCCAGCAAACAAAGCTTCACGCTTTCCACCTCTCAAAACAGACGAGTCATAAGTCTATATTAATGAGTACGTTTCATTGACGAGAACGCGAGCAGCCAAATACGATGAACGGTACAGGAAATGATATCAGTCGTACATAAACGTAAGTTCATAACATAAAGGATATCCGTTTTATATATGAATACAATGATGCAGTGATGGCGGGACAGAGCGTTACACATCTGGCAAGATTATATTTCAAGATGTTAACATATGCAGGGAACTCATTTATTTATACACAACTACGGTATCAATGGGACCGACGCGGGCGAGAATTTGAACGAAAACGTAGAATCGGAAATGCGAAATATTATCTTGGTACAGTTATGAAACGACACGCGTACAAAGAATCCAGGTCACGGACGATCCTCTTACTAGACGCTTCAATGCACTTGCACGCGCGTTCAAACAATCAAACAATTTTTTTATATATATATATGGAGAAGTGAAAATGATAATATTTACCTCTAGATGTCGAGAGATCGAATTCCCATAAGCGCACTAGTTGGTTCTTTCCTAATCCGGGTTCTAGATGATCAGGCACTGTGTATTCTTCTTCGAAAGATCCACCAGGCAAATAGGGACTTATTTTTGGCGGTGTCTCGTCCCAAATATTTTCCCAATCGATGCCTTCGAAGAATGGATGTTTACGAATGCTTTCATACGTGAAACCTTCGTCGCTTGCTCCGAGCCTCTTATTGTGATCCAAAACTAACAATTTTTCTACTAAATCCTTGGCGTCCGCTGGGAAACCTTCAGGGAATTCGTAATCCATTTTCAATATTTTCTGAAATGTAAGGAATTCTGTGGACGCTCTGAACGGTGGAAGTCCGGATATCATCTGGTATATGATGCAGCCGAGAGCCCAGAGATCGGAAGAGCGTGTGTCGACACGGTTCTGCAATAGATCTGGGCTGACGTACTGAGCAGTTCCAACGAAACTTATCTTCCTGGAACGATCTGTTGACGTTGAGTTTTGTTCGTCTTCCGGCACGGTTGGTGTAGAGGATCTAATCTTTTGCGGGTCAAGTATCTTCACCGTACCAAAGTCCGCAATTTGTAAGTGCATGTTCTCATCCAATAGAATATTCTCGGGTTTCAGATCCCGGTGTATTATTCCTATGGCGTGCATTTTCTCTAATGCCATCAATAATTCGGCGGCATAAAATTTGGCTACATTTAATTCAAACGAACCGACCTTATTTATATAATGTAACAATTCGCCGTTCTTGGCGTAAGATAATACAAAATATAATCTTTCCTCGTCTTGAAATGTGCAGTAGAGTTTCACAAACCCATGCGGCACACTGAACAGCATGTTCAAAGCATCTTTTTCACGTTTTATGTACTGAACTTTTTGATGTCGCACAATGTGACTTTTCTCACAAACCTTAACTGGAAAGGATAAAAAATATTTGAAATTAATAAATAGACGGCTTATAACATATAATAATTAGTTAAAATATTCAACGTATGTAGTCATCCGATAATAAATTTATTTGAATAACTCACTTGCATATTCTTTTCCAGTGTGTATGTCTTTCGCTAAAAAGACAGTGCTGTAGCAGCCATCGCCTATGAGTTTCCCAAATATATAGTCCTTCGCGGTCCGTTTTGAATGTTTGTAAGACTGATTTGATGAATGAGTGGACGTGGGCGTCGGCACAGGGGCTGAGGTAGCCTGTGATGCTTGCATTTTAACTGGTGAGTCAATCACGCACTCTGTAGTAGCTATGGGCGCCCTAACCTCACTCCCAGGAACACCGTTTGGCTGCAACAATAAAACACTTTTATAATACCATAATATACATATCTATCATCATTATATACAAATATATTGAACCATGACACACTATGAGTGCTGTCATACTATTGTAGACACAACAAACAAAACAAATGTACGTCACAATGACAAAACACGAAAATGACAAAGTAAGAGAATCTGGGTTACAAATAAGTTTTCATTTTAATAATATTAATATTTTTCTACTAGGAATAAATAGTAAACACCGACAATAGTACAATTCCGTTATAATAGCGCATCAAAACCACATTAGAACTCTTAAATATGGACGAAAATTATTGTGCGAATATAATCCTTGCAATCAGACGCTATAGCACGTCGAGAACTGGGTTTAACTAAATGTCTGATGTATTCGAAACGCCGCCACGTTCATTGGCCTTACCAACGGTTCGATGATCCAATTTCTAAAGTTTGCTGCCCAAGTTTTTTTGTTCATTTTCTTACGTAGGCGTCAGGCAAAAAACGCGCCTGCCATTCAGTGCCGCCAGGATAAACAAAAACTCTACTATTAAATATTACTATTGCATTATATTTAAACCAACATTGCTAAATGAATATAACGTAATTTTTTTCATCAATGAATATTTCTGTTCAGAAATTTCCAGACTTTCTTTCATATTAGGCAAATCACATACATGAATTATATCAAACTGAAAAACTTAAAAAAATAATCCACAGCTAAATATTCGCGAATTTGCCATTTAGTTTAGCACGTGAGTCACTGAGATAAGTTAGTTGGTCCAAGTAGACAAGTGGGTCTCGCATTCCGAGGCGGCGGTATACAGTGTACATATAGAGGCAACGGTACTCCGAGCGCATTCCCACCGCAACGCATTCCGCGGCCCGCGCGCCCCACCGTACCCAGCCGCTCCCCACCAGACCCACTACGTCGATGACCGCATACAAACACATTCATCAGACAATTCTCTCTTTTACATGCCATGCGCTTAATGCACACATTACAAATCCATTCTTACTTTTACAAGACGACATCATTTGAATATTCTAACGTTTCCTTTGAACCGTTTATATCTAAGAGTTGATAATTTTTTTAAACATAAATCGTTTTACAATATATATTTTTATTATCATTATCAAGAATGTTTGATATTTGGTTTGTTTAACTTGCTGAGAAGTCATAATAAAACATGTCCACGCAGTGGCTGAATGTATCGTCTCAAAACAAAAACTTATCTATATTATTCATGCCAAGTTGTAAGCAATAACATAATTTCCAGTTATCAATGTTTGTTTGTAAAAAAAAAAACTTCTCTTTTACCTTAAAATAAATGACATTCAAATAATCGTATTCTTCGACTCGTTTAATCACTACCAATAAATACCTAATTATAATTGTAAATTTGTTTTATCTAAGTTATTCTTTTATATTTAAAACCACTCGCCCCCCAAGAGAAAACACGTTTAATTAGTATTTAAACTACACATTCCTAATTCTATACTATCTTAAACCGTCGACTCAAGTGTTCATAATACGCACTTAAATATTTCATAACACAGTGACATAGAACCGTTTCATTCATACTTTTTAATCTAGAACTACATAAATACAAATAAAGAAGCAAAAAAGGATGCGCAATAATTATCACGCACATAATAAATGTTTATTTGAACGTCAAAATACTTTCCACGCCTTATCTGATATTAATATAAACATAACAATTTGTATTATAGTTTTTATAAACATCAATTATACCAGGGAGTAGAAGAATGCACTTCACAGTTCACTCAAATCGAAATAGTACATGACATTTATAGTGGGCCGTTACAAACATAGTGATGAATGCGGATCGTGAATCGTTTGTAGTGAGTGAGTGGTAAACAAGGTGGTCACGCTGACGACGCGTGAACAAACAAGTGTCCTGTCAGTGCCGCGCCCGCCGTTTACCGTCCACCGTCCGCCGCCACTGTTACCATCATATCGATCATACGCGACTGGCGCGGCTGGTGGCTTTTGCCAGCGAATGCTCTCATGCTGCGAGATTTATAGATGCAACGAGCGAAAGTACACCGTGGTGCAGCGAAAGTTTGTGAACGTTTATGAAAAATATATCGATCTACTGTTGAACTTATCTAAAAAAACTCTGACAACACGATAATGTATTTAGTTAATGATATAGACAAATCCATTTCTTAGGACTCTAGAATTTAATTGACATCAATAAAGCATTATGAATGTTTAGATTTTAACATAGTTTATTTCATTTTGGGGAATATGTAGATTGTTATTGATATTCATGCCGGCATAATTAAACGCTAAATAACAAACTGGTTGAGCCGTTGACCTTACCTTTGATTTCGGCGAGGGTTGTTTCCCGCGCTTGGTGGAGCTCACGCCAAGCAGTTTAAGAATTCTGTTTGCTGCTTCGAGAAGTGTAGCACTACCCCTCGATCCCCTTTTAACTCTAATGGTCAATCCGCTCATTTCTAAACTTCCCATACGTAGTATCACACTTTTGTATTAACGTCCAAAATTGTAAAAAGCACGACCACAGTTCATGTAGTTAGTTTATTATATCTAGATATCACTTTTATTTAAATATTTCACGAAATTATTGTGTATATTTTTTCTAAGGAATGCAAAACTAATAGTAATTACTATAACTATTATAACGATATTTTTGTTAGATATTATTTAACAAGGCGCTCGTGAACACTACCGAACGACTCGACGGCGCGTTGCAGACTAAAGTAGTAACAAACACAGCGCTAGACGCGAGCGGCAGGCGAGGCATTGACTACGTCCTCCGCTCAGTAGACGGAATAATCGCACGGACGCGGTACGTACGGCGCTTGTTGGTATAATGTGACGCCCTCCCCCTGCTCTCTTCCGCCGCCTGTCACCCTGCCCTGAGTTTCGTACCGTACAAGCCTATCTATACAAAATGCATAATACACATAGCTTTCCTTTCCTCCCACTATTACTACACCGTTCGTGTCACTATAACAGTATTTATAACAATACAACTTATAACTAATATCCAACGATTATTAAATAGTAATTAATGATGACGTCAATCAATAACAAGGTACACAATAATGGGAATACACCGGTAGTTGGGACAAACAGAATTTTTAAAACATAGTAATAAAAGAATTTTAAAAAACAAATCGTTTTCTGTTTATTTTTTTAGGCACGCAAAGCCCACGTGTCTATGTTTTGAAAATTAGAAAGAGGAACGCGTCGGTGTGGCATTGTATGTCATGAGGGGTGGCTTGGCGGGTGGGGGTTTGCGTCAGGGGCGGGGGGCAGAATTCGAGCGCGGAACTCGGGTACAAAATCAATAATACTTAGATGCAGTAAAAGCGCCGTAAAAGATTTCCATCCACGTGTAAAACTTGTGGTTTGCCATTTATTACAGAATCCAGATCCATTCTGCTGACATTTAAACATAGTATATAACAGTGTTAAAAATAATAAGCATATTCAAGAAATCTTAATTGTTTACAATAATTAGCAACCAAGTTCATTATTTAAGGATAAATAAACGATGTCTGATGACGCTTTGTTGGGTTCTTGGAATGTCTGTCGATTAATTGAATTATTTCACTAACCGTTAGTTGCGATGCGATTTAATGAACTTAATTTATTTTATCTATACAAACAGACATCACATACCATATGCTATATGTTAATTTATAACATAAAACAAAATAAATTTCCATTTTTTTTTCGGATTCTTCAGCAGCACAAGATTATTTAAATATTATTTATAAAAACGGGAAGCCGCATTTATATCAAATAGCACATATGCTATCGTTGCCATTAAAAAAAAAGTGAACCGAGCACAAAAAAGGTTTAATATATGTACAGTGTTGTATGTTCGAATGGCCTGCACAGAACACAGCTGTTAGCGGCATGGCACGTGCTGTATATTTTTCTTTTGTGGACGCAACTGCAACTTGCAGTACGTAGGTAAGCGTTCTACCATCAACAAATAAAAATGATATCAAAAATGATAGCATAAAACGCTTTTTATTATTTATAAACAAATCCATCCAAGTTCATTAGCATACCTACATTTGAAAAAAATATTAGTGCGAAGAATAATGTATGTATTTGTCTTGGTTTCTTTATCGGCAAGTAAACCTAGAATTCTGGGTAAATTTCATTGAAATACTGTAACCAAAAGTTATTATAGAATGATTCTAAGAATTCCATTGAGAGAATATGTAATTCGTAAAATATGTCTGACCTTCGGATAATAAAGGCGGGTAGTCATTGTTAAATAATGGTTTTCTTTTTACTTACTTCACTACCTGAACCATAGACAATATTATATTTAAATGAAACAATACAAGAACCATTCAACTAATCCTCCTTTCATAACTTCATAGCTGCATTGTAAAGTAACATTTTAAAACCAGGTAAGATATTTCGATCTCTGTGAATAGGCTAGTTCGTTTACGTTGAGATAGTTCGTTATATACAAAAAGCCAGGTGGGTCGAGTGTTTTTTTGCCAGTCGAGACAGCTCAAACACCCCCGAGAGTCGGTTCGAAAACAAAATAAAAATTGCGTGCAATGAACTCGCCACCTGGCTCTATGTGATAGAAAGATCAAAATATGCCCACGTATGTTTATCGGGCTGCATTTTTTTTTTATAAAAACGATTGATATAAAACAGATATCGATGCATGACAGTTGTTATCATTGATAACTTCATTTCTGTGATTATATTTCCAGGTGTGTCACGAAGAGGATAGGTCAGTTTTATTTTATACATATAACAAAACATCTTGTGTCTTCTTAAGCACCATTAACTTAACGTGTTTGCATTCTTTAATAACATGTTATTAGTTCCTAGATGTCATTTATATCATTGATCTAACCACTAACAAATAATGCTTTGATGTGTTTACCGTTTGAAATTACGAGAGAAGTTATCTAAGTACATAAGATGCTATATATGTAATTATAACTAATTAGGTACTCAAACAATGTAAAGTGTAAACTTATTACATATAGTAACACAAAATAGCTTCTCACACGTGCCGTTCTGTGTAACTAACATTATGCTATTTTTTAATACAGAGAACTATTTCATTTACTTCAGTCATCAGAACATTATGAATAACTTTTCTCTGATAATTATTTTAGTTTAAATCATATTCTCATACATCAGAAATTATATATAACATTCTAAAGTGCATTAATGATTATTATTTATAAATGAATTCAAATCTCATTTTCATATTCTTAGAGCTTACTGAATTAGAGTAAGATTTTTATTGAGATTTATTTGAGTAACTCTCAATTTATATAAAGTAAGATTATTACGTGGAGGAAATACTTTGTATTTTATAAGATTACTGACCGAGACACGTGTCAATATACGGAAACAAAATATACTTTGAGAACGTGTCATTTTACATGATAAGCGCTGATCTTATGCTCGTCCAAATCGTATAAAATACATTATTACATAAAATACATGTTATATATAATCTTATATATCAAATGATATGATATTGTTTATTATAACGAGATAACATATCAACAACGTGGCGATGTGAATCCGTACGAATGCTTGTTCGCTGTCAATCGTTTAAACTTGACCGTTACATGCTTTCAGTACAAACATTAGAAACATAGTATTTGAAACGCTTTAAGAAATTCACGAACAAAAATCTTATATACGTTATATAACATACATATACGAGACACAACATACGTATTTTGTGTGTCGTATATACGTACGTAATTTTGTCGTAATAAAAATATTCCAGATTAGATCAGTATGAGTTTGTTCAACATTGTTTTATTATAATAAAAACTATAAAGTGAAATATTCATTTCATTATTAATGTTTTGTTATAGGTTATTAATTTACTTCTCTATTTACTTATCACTCAAAATGTCGGCTTTAATAGGATTTATTTATAATTGTAAATACATATGATAAATTATAAATCCCTTTTCAGATCGTTGTAGTAGTCGTGAAACTAGTTTAAGCCACATGTTCTTAGTCAGTCTAAGACTATTGTGATGCACGTGTTATGATATACACTATATATAAACTGTTTAACAATCAGAGTATATATAATATATGATATAACGGGCTCCTTTACAATAGCTAAATAAAAATAAAATGCCTACATTCGCTTAACGACAACATTCATTGCACTTGCAATAAAGTATTACTTTACATACTGACACGCTTATTGTTAATTCCTACGGTCACACAACGTAATGTGGCACGTGTAAATAATGTAGGTATTAGGAGCATCTTTATTATAAAATAAAAAATATAATATTTATTGGAAATTACGTAATATTGTTATACAATCACACTAACTATGTAGTGAGCAATCACATAAATAAAACTTTTAGAACTCTTTGGTGTTTTCCTGTTCAATCAATAAATTTTGCATTAAAATATCCTTGGTTTTTTTGGAAATGCTTAATATTTAATAACGATTCTACTTTGTATGAACTCCATCGGTGTACCGGATGTTTAGTGTGTGTATAGTGTCCGCATTGTAATGGCAACATTGAGGCGCTAAGCAAGGTTATCGACGCGAATGTCTTGGTGCGCGACCTTGGCTCGGTCCTTTGACCCAGCACGCAGTTCGCGAACCACCTGCCCGAGTGCCTCCCGCCACGCACATGGCGAATTCAAACATCCAACGGTCGGGGTGCATGTTCGATAATTAAATAATTATACAGACGTTATCGAACGATTTCAGAATATGTAATGAGCGTTATCTTAAGTTACGACATATTATATCGTAATATACGTTTTTTCCTATGCTCCGACGAGATAAGCCCCGCCAATTAACTTTTGCAATACAATTTATAAATGAAAATTCATACGTTTTTAAATGTTAATTGACAGAGATAAGTAATTGGTAACAAGTAAGTTTTGATACATATTATATTATGTACCCATAAAGTGCGGCAGCGCGAGACGGTCATTGTCCTGAAGGTAGACAAACAAGTTGAAACAGCGCCACATAAATATAGACTATTAAAAAATAATTTAAACTACTTGAGCACCAATAATACAGATTGTAAGCAGTGTAAACAATAAAACATAAACACGAGAGCTTGAAGGATAATAAGCTTCCTTTAAAATATACATAGGTGTAGATGCCATAAAGGCATAAACCGAATAACAAGCATACCCATACAATATAACGACGAGCTACATATAATTTAAATATATATATGTAACAAAAAGATCAAATTGATGTTTAATAAAACGTAAGAAGTATTTCATTACAATATAATCTAGTAATACGATCTTATTGAGGTTAACTTAAATTTCCTCCCACTTATAAGGGCTTCCTTCCGGCTGCTTGGCTTACAAACTAAACTATTTCATAGTAATAGGGACATACGTCAGTAGACAGTTACAATTTTACGAAACCTTTTAAATATTTATAATGAATGCTTCACTCGATTTGTATTCAACATAGATACGTACATGTTTTTAATATGTGTATATTTTTCGTAGAAATGTAAACATAACAAAAACGCACGTGACCAATTTAAAAAAGATGATCGCATGCAACAGAATTGTAACAGATTAAAGTCCGATTTAGTGCTACGGTAACAAACAAATTACGATATAAAAATAAACATTCGTCATATCAAAAATAACTTACGAAAACATCATCTTTTAAGAAAATAAATAATGAGCCCAAACAAGTATGGCTGACGCGAACATAAATCTTCCGTTCAATAACATTCAGAGTTAACGAAGAAAAAACTTTTTATATATAGACGAGTGTGTCCCGTATTAACATAGATCTATTATAGTTAAAGTTAAAAATAAGGTAAGCATTCAAATACGGAGACGGTTGGTGGTGGCTATAGACGCCGCCGCACGCAAGACGTGGCTGGTATTCCAGCGACTGGAAATTGGAATGCCTTCTACTTGCATACTTTTATTCACTTCCCGCGCGTCTAGACACCGACTTACCAGAGGTCACTGTGAAAACGAGACGTATTACATTAACATCAAGATTGCTTTTACAATCAGAACAGTCAAACTTTAACCCGTATAAAAACGGCTCGCTGCTATCCTCGGAAAGTGCATTGATCTCGTGGCGTCCTTCTGCGGTACAAAAATCGTTTCTCGTTGTATACGCGTCCCTTTCTTAGAGCTGGTAACGACATGCGTGCAAGGAGGACGCTAAAAAACGTAGTAGGCAGGATGCGCGTAGCAAGCTGCGGGCAATACACCCAAGCGAGCGCATTGAACGTGGCTCGGTAATGTGGAAGTACCACGGCGCTCGTTTTGGCGCCAACCGTACAGGGAATAGGGAGCGCTTCCGTAAATAAAACTCCATACACACATCTATGACGCACTGATAAGCGGATGTCACACGGCGTTACGTATACGAGACATACTTTTTTTTTCCATTAATAAAACGTCAACGGACTGTGATTTAGTTTTGTCGGCATGTGTTATCAGTTTTGGAATACTATATAATTATGTAGTGATACCAATTCAACAATATAAAATGGCACATCAAAATGGCGGCGACCACGTGCTCGCAGCGAATATTACCAAAAGGGCACACCATGCCAGTTGCCACTGTGTTCAATCTGTATATTTTACGAACGTCAAAGCTGTTGTTTATTATCCATAGTTTTATTATATTATACACTTCGAAGTTTAAATGTTTATAAGCGATAATATACAAATGTTACAAAATATGAAATCTGTTATCTTAACTGTGACGTTATAATTTAATATCAATGTTATTTTTACTATATAATTGAGAAGAAATAGGTTTTAAAACGCATGTAATACATTATAGAAATTTAAAGAATTATAATAAGAAGATGCTTATATTAAATTTCGATATTAGTTTCATATTTTATCATTATCGTTATTGCAAATTCCAAGAAGGACGAAGTTCCTGAGCAAAAACAGTTCGCTTTACTTTGATTGGATCGGCCGCAGACCGTTACGACGGTTATTTTTTAAATAAAATTTTGAAATTTTGTAAGAAAAAAAATATTACAATTCTTTTTTGATATTCATATTCATGGTGTCTATGAATATGAAATAAAATGCGACTTACCAAATAATAACTACATCAAAGACCTTGATAATGGCTCCAATAACTTGTTGCTCGATTTACAAAAGAATATACATTTGATAGTTAACCGTATATGTGTGAATATTATGTGCATAATGGCTTTGTTCGAATTATGTCATAGGGAACATGAAGCTGAAACACTCGCCGGTGAATCAAGCTATGGGAATGCGCGTCTGATGGCACGCCGATGTTCGCGAACTGATTCCTCACATTCCATGTATCGACGGCCATTTTGTATCCACAAAATGTTTGTAATTTATCATACGATGATCTTCTATGTTTCCCGTTTATTCTAAAGCTATAACAAAATAAACAATAATTTCAAATGGAACGTAAAATTAATTTATGTGAGTAACGTCTTTAAGTATATCAAACTCAATATTTACCGTGATCGGTATTAGAAAGTGAGTAATAAAGCAAAACAAACAAGCGTGACTCCGGACTGTAGCCTCTTACTATAATGTGAATCACGCTCCGAGATGACTTTCCGTTACATCTCATACCTACTTTACGAACCACGCTTTGCTAAATTAATCTTTAAGAGAAAATAAATACTGCTTCCGGGTATATAAATTATTGTATATAAAAAAAAACGTAACAAAACTTTTTGCTTCGATTCTTGTTTATCTATCAATCTCGATTATCTGTGGAACTTTTAATATGGACTATATAAATATATAACAAAGCATTCTTAATAACAAACAAAAAGCAAGGACAAGACGATGGGAGTATTTGCGGTTAGGTTGTAGACCCAGTCATTCACCCGTAGACGTGTCTGATAACTTTATTATACACCATATTAAGATAATTGTAAATTGTGGACTTTGAATGGCCTTCTTTAAGATTTAAACATTGCTCACGTAAAGACAATGTTCTATTTCAAGGACTAGCGTTTATATTAATTCAGTTTTAGGCAAATTTTTTAATTGAAAGTTTTGAAGATTATACGTTGTATAATACGATGTGCAACCATACCATGAATTTTGTCATAAATAATTAAATTTACTAAAAACAATATCTGTTTGCCTCTTTATAAATATCTTATAAATGGCATGTAAAATACACAAAAAAACAAATAATATTTCAACAATTGCATGAATTATCGTAACTATAGTTTCATGTTTACCGGAATTCTTAAACGAACTGGCAACTAAAATAACAAAACAAAATAAAAAAAAAAACAAATGTTGACTTTTTTAACGGATTCGGCTCACGTTGATCGTGTACAAACTTTGCTGTAAAGCATTGTTTTTAAACACATGATACTAATTGCTGAACATAAATCTCGATACAGGAAACCGTAAGAGGTAGCGTGGGTGGTCGTCTGACTCACGACTTCACTCATTGTCCGATACCATATACGAATAGCCCAATTTGAAGTCGCTCAGTGCAATCCTTTCACGAATTAGAACCGACCCTTTGTGTACAACGCGTATTCTAGTATATAAGTACATAAGTTACAATGAGAGCACTTGTTCTAAATTAGTTTTATGTAAATCCAAGCGAATAACAAATTATTTATATATAATAATATTTTCTTCTTTTTATTCATTTATATAATAATTATATTTCTGAATTAATTTTTAATTTTTTTTTTCCAGAAATTCCTTTACCATCCAGTGAAAGTCAAATCTAAATCCGGCTAGCCAAGGCTATTCGTTGTTTATGTAGTGACATTCATAAAATCCTTATTGTTACAATTATTGAAACGTATAGATTTTGGTGAATAACATATTAAATTACATATTGAATTATTTTTGTTTAGATTTCGTGTAAACAAAAATTAAGTTAATGATTCACAAAATATAAATTAAATAGTCGAATCCGTTTTCATAAAGCGGACACGTCATCTTTAAAGGAAAGATATCTTTAAAGGATAAACTGAAAGATATTTAAGATAGTAACAATACGGAGAAATGTAAACAAACTTTTTTTTTATGTATCCATTTTTAAGACTAAGCATTTTGTTTACTTGGAAGCAAGGAGATGAGAAACACTAAATATATTAACTAATTAACTATTGTGAAACATTTAAAGCGTTCCGTTAGTTCGTTTTTGTTCCAATTCAAAGGCATGTTCTTAGTAAGCTGTCAGATATTATTTGGGCTTGTTCCACAGATTAAAATATTTTATCATAGAGAATTATTTTGTCTATTAATTATATGTAAAATATTTTTTTTTTGTGAGTTTTGTATGAAATCACAGAAACTTAATTTATCAACAGCCAATAGTAAACGTCTGACCCGTTAGATAAATATTTCGTGGAGCTGATAAGGCGATTACAAAAAATGTATGGAAAACATCTATTGTAGAGATACAGATCAAATATGGGTAACATTTTATAAACAACATAGCGTCCTATTGATTGTCTGTGCTCTTCATTTTTATAATTCAATCTACATTATTCTAGATAGTCATTGGTTATAAAAGAAGTTAATAATTTTATAAATCGAAATATAAATGTAGAATTAATTAGTTAAATAACATTTATACTATTACAAGCTTATAAACACCACTACATATTGTTGAGATTCCTTTAAATGAATGTAAGGCAATATTAAGCGAATTTTTAATTAAAATTTAAATCCAAATAGAATTATACATTAATTGTTACGAGCAGGGTTTGAACCTGAAACCTCAGCAGAATATCGTTTGCATCAAAGCGGTTTGTGAGTAACTACTTCTTTAAATGCGTCTTCTTGTCTCTAAAATGCTTCCATACTGCGCGGATCATCTGCACCAAGCTTTATAACTGGACAATAGCATCTTTTGCAGCAATCATTTGTAATACATACATTTTTAAGATTCGCATTTTACAATTACAGAAGTATAAGTTATAAATAATTAATTTATTATCTTTTGCGTTTCTTTCTTTTGGTAAATATGTTTTTGATTGAGAAGCCTGATGAAGAAAGCGAAACCTAATTTGATTTACTTATAAAAACATACATGAGATTTTTTTTTTTCGTAAAATAAAATAAAAAAGATTTTCAATTTGGTTAGCTAGAGAGAGGAGTTTGGACGGTGTATGTGAGCGTTTAACGCGCGTTAGTTAGGGGCGCCTTAACCTACACCTGGGTCGCAAGCCCCAGGCTGTTGAAGCGATGGACTCGGCACCCGCACGGTGAATCCATGGAATACTAAGAGGTTTCGTCTCTCTCTACCATTGATTCCAAACCTAGTTCAGAACACTTGAGGTAGACAGGTGTTAGAGCAAATGTATTGAAATATACGTCATTGTTTACAATCGACTTCTATCGGCCAACGAAACAATGCTTTAAAGCCACAGAAATATGTCGAGAGATCCCGAGACGGTCATAGATATTTTCATTTCTAGAAATAAACTGCTATTACTCGCGGTTAACTTATCGTTATTCTAGTACAATAATTTCTCTCAATAAAAAATTTTCTCAAACTAAAATATAAATTTTGAACAACCAAAAAGTGATCCGTCAGAGTGTTGTATTTTTTTATCAGAATTAATATTCATAAAAAAAAAAATTCGTACGTATGAATTTCTGATCGTCACAAAAAAAAAATTATAAATATGACTGATATCCGAATAACAAAGATCTATATTAGGCATTCAAGTAATAGTTAATGTCAATAATGATGAAGCTGCGTGCAACAATTAATACCTATCTACATAATAGAAGTTCAATATGAACATAATGTTCTTACAAGCCAAGGGCACGGTGGCCAATGACCATGTAATTCGACATATTACAAAGAATCACTGGTACATACAGTTCTAAGAAACGCCAGGTCACAAAAGGCAATACTTCGGCCCCGGCTCGATTGTCTGTCTAAATTTAAATTCGTCTTTGAGCGCCAGACGGACGTTAAAAGATCACGTGGGGAGTTTCACATAAATGTTATATTATATTATTATTACAACTAATATTTCTATTCAACGTTGTATGAGTAAATTTTAAAATCGATTCGTTTTTCATTATATCCCTAACAAAGCTTTGTTCGGATGATAATCGTAATATTACATAGATTATTTAATCAAATACATATCGGACTCTGAGAATTGTGGTATAGTAAATAAATTCTCACGATAAAATCTGGTCGATCAAGAATTAGTCATAGGAGGTATTTAAGGCAGCCATGAGGTGTTCACTGACTGTAATGAGAACAGGATATTATAAGTTCAGTGCATTTGAACTCATTGAACAATATTTACTAATAGATTTATTGCTTGTAATAATAGTTATTTATCTATAACAAAGTTATAATTTGTCCATTGAACGAGACATAGACTAAATTAATACGATCACAGACTATAACAATGCAGAGCGAAGGAAAACAATAAGCCAAATCATTTTTTTTACGAACAGCCCATGTTCTCCTACATAGAACCTACTTACTATGATAACAGTACCTCATAACGGTACAAATGGTATTGTTAAAGTAATCTCTTAATAGAATGAAAAATTTAAGTCTATATTTATAATAAATAAACAATAATAATCGTAGTATATATATATTTTTTATTATGAATACAGTTTAATAGAGATTCTACAAGAATTGCAAGGTTATGAGTTCCACGGCTATTTTTACTTTAAGAGGCATAACTCACATTTTACACGTGGAATACCTATTTTATTTATAACAACAATAACAAGAAAATATATTTAAAAATATTATTTCTTTTTTGCAATTTAATTATACTTAACACGTTTCGTATGTGTATTATATAGAAAAATATATTTATCACAATCTTATGTGTATTATATAGAAAAATATATTTATCACAATCTTATAGCTTATTTCGTAATTTACGCTTATATACATACAGAACCGGCTGTGTTAAAATAAATATTAATCCGCATCTATAAATACAGCTACATATATAGAATCTAGATTAGCCGGTTTTATTTAAATTAGGCTAGCAACAATCTGTGCTAACGTATAAAGGCATTTCGTGTTGTGTAGATCGTATTGTGCCGACACTGGCCAGACCGTATTGAATTACTATATAGACTATAAAAGCTTTTATTTATTAAGAGAGAAAAAAAAAAACAAGTCGACCATAGAGGTCGAATACGCCGCGGTCGCCTCGCCGTCTGCTCAGGCTGGGGCACCGGCGAACATCCGGGTTTATCAATTCATTTAAATACTATGCATTTAAACCGCTACATAACAATCTACAAGATGAAGTAGACGAGTCGACTCAGACGACCGTACTTGGTTACTTTCACTCGGTATTCACATAAACATAATATAGAAACGGGTTTCACACTCACGCCGCCGTGAGAATACATCATTAAGCAACAACCAACTACCAACATAGCGGTTGGCTTGGATTAATTTAATTAACAAACATGCCTGTATCATTTACTACGAAGAGAATTGTTACCGTCGTAGGGGATGCGGCTAGTATCATTTTATGTTCACAATCGTAATACGTAACCGAAGCAATAAAAATTTATATATATACAGAAATTCATAACTCTAGTAACCATTTAAATTTAAGGTTACAATAGTTAATCGGTTTTACGGCTTATAATAAAACTAGTACGTTTTACAATATCCAATGTGTAAAATAGTAAAATCGCAGCACGTGTAAGACGATAACAGTAAAAGGCAGAGCGAGTACACACGATTATGCATGGCTACTAAAATCTACGGCACTAATTTGTTGCATAACAACCAATACTAGTTTCCTATAATATTGTAATAGTAGGTATATATATACATATATATACATATATATAAGCGACGTACGTTGTACTTGCACGTGGTGTACGCTACAACGCGTTCGACGACATTAGTCCCTTATCGATGTGAAACAATATTGGTTAGCACGAAAAACCAATAAAATTTTCCATTATCGTGTTGAAGTCCAATGAAAACAAACACGACAGCACTGTTACGACGGCACGTGGACGTTACGGGGTCACATAATGTACCGGCGGCCAGTGTTGCAATGAATCAATAATAAATTGCTTAATAGAAAAATTATTATTGAAAACACTATACAAATACGTTACGTCACCATAATATAACTGACCATATCTCACGTATATATAATATGTATTTGATTTAAAAAAAAAATTGATTTATTTGTTCGCTGTTCCCCTATCCGTCTACCCGCATTGCAGAGGAAAACAGAATATGACATTTTAGATTAGGTACAATTGTGTGGGGTCAAACCCCAGAGGATTAAAATTCAATAAGTTATTAGAATCGAATCAGATTGGCGATAAAAGTTATTTAATATGATCAGTCTTCAGTCATTTAACAACTTTCTAATTACAAATCGTCTTGAATTTCTTTATCATTAATATTGAATGACAATAACAATATCCTATTACCACAATCAGAACTCCGACTATCTCGGTTCATACTGATATATAATATAATAAAAGATAATCTATGGGAAATCAGAATAAATCTGCGCCCTATAGTGGAAATATAAAAAAAAACGTATGTTTAGAAACGGCGATAACAGTTGTACAAACATTATAAAAAAAAATGCTTTGAAAACTTCGTCCGGACGCCGGAAACGTATGCCGTCGATCTTGTCGCAGACAATCGATCCAATTGTTTCGACACAAGTACAATACATATAACTATACAGTATACAGTATAGCCGGCAAGTACAGACATCGGTCTCGGACTTCGACCCCATCGCTGCGACGCATTTAACTAAACCAATCTGTGTAATTCTACGTTCACAAGAGGCGTTACATTTGATGAATGAATCAATACGATGCGAGCCAACATGGGACTTAAATGCAACGCGTAATGTAAACATATATTATAATTATAATATGACTCAGTTTTTATACAGCTTCAAGGTTTTTGTGTTTCAAATATGTTTTGTTAAGAGATGTATAACATATATGTAAGTATTGTTTGGATTCAAGGATGCGTAATTTCAATTCGTTTTATTAGGGCGTTAAGTCTGAAAGCAGAGGGTACACTGGTCGGTGTTCTCGGAAAGGAAAACAGATCAACAGGGCGCGGTGTCTGTAAGCTTTATTTATATTTTCATTGAGCCGCCGTCTTCTCTCCTCTGCTGCCCCTCATGCAACATGACACTCCCGACGGCTGAACTATACTATTTCTCTCTGATTTATTAACACACACTATTTGTATCACTGATAAACGTCATTATATTAATGATACATAACATTGTACATACCACTTACGAGGCTTACATTGCATATCTTATCAGTAATACAGAAAAACTGCGGACTACGCTAAGATAAATAAAACAACGCAGAATAATGATTCCTATTTACAAACATAGCCACGATAATGACAATAAAGATTGAAAATACAAGCAAAGAGAAAAAATAAAAAAAAATTACGTTATAAATTATTAAAACAAAAAAAAAAGACAAATCATCGTTATTAGACAAAACTTTTTTAAGATAATGAATGCACCGTTAGATGTTAACATTCTATAGACGTCTGTCTGTTAATGGGTAACATAAAAACCGTATTTTATAACTTAAGTTCATCGGACATTGAGGGTCGGTGGTTCGTAGTATGTAGTGTATTCAGTACAGTCACTATTGTTAGATCCATCCAACGACGTGTCAGCGGTATCATATTGCGGCTAAATGCGGATCCGAAGCAAAACGCCGCGGAAATAAACGCAAACAAACAACACAGCGGACGTAGTAAACATTTACGACACGTGCATATATAATATAATACCACATATATATAGGTGTCTGCATCGAAACATGGATAGTTATTTGATGTGAGGGGGAATTATCAAAACATATAATAGTTATATATTATATACATTCAAATAAAATAAACTAATTCAGTAAAAATTCTACACATGATCGATGTTTATATTAATATTTCTGTTATATGAACTATTCAACATAGTATTGAAGAAATGTTTGGTGGTAAATCTTTTAGAACAGACAAGTAATATATATATCGAATGTACAGATCGAAATGGAACTGATTTTTTCCGATATTATGTGATTTTTTTTATTATTTTGTCTACACGATCCCGACGATTCGTTTCCATTACAGTTTACAGCAACCGTGATCACGGTCAGACGGGATGAAAGTGAATTTGTGAAAGTTTGTGAAATAATATAATGAGCGTGGTATCCGAAAAACTTAATTCTTATTTAAGTAACACATATGTTTTGATGATTTTTATAAATATTGTAACCATAATAGAGCAAGGACGCATGAACATTTTTTAACTATTTTTATCTCTATGTAAATAATAACAACTGTAGATACGAATAAAACACAAATATTTGTATCTTTAGTTTTATTTACCGCAAATATTCTGTAATTATGTTGCAATATCTGTTATTAATAATAAAAAAAAACGAAATACGCGGTATGTCACATTTAAAACTATAACAAGCTTTATATATATTTTTATTAAATTTATTTAAACATTTATTAAAAGAAATATTGATAATAGTTGGAAATAACTATAAAAATATTCAGTGCATATGATTACTAATAAGAAAATATCATAAGGAGATAACTTTACAGTTTAAAATTAAGAAAATAACAATAAAATGATTTGTGAAATAAATGTTACGAAAGACTTAGATGAGTCGAGATTCATTTGAAACTGTAATTTATAAGATAGTTTAATCCTCTTAAAGTATAGTAGCTTATAAAACATACGTTCCGGTATTTCTCTGTTCACAATTGACGAACTAGTCGTACCTAGGAAAGAGTTTAACAAACGGAGCCATATAAAGTTAGCCATGTGACAATATATTATTAATTAAATACAAGGAAATAATCACAAACAAATAGCGAGAATAACATCAAGACAAAATATTAATTAGAACCGTATTTATCCGTAGATCGAAAACAAACTGTCCAAGTGAAAGGTTTTTTTGAATTGAATTCTTAGCAATAAATACATATAAATCGAAATTTCATTCAATTTTTGACAGCGGATAAAAAAAAATCACTTAAAATTGAGAATGCACGTCCGTCTGGGAGAAAATATTTTACCCTTTACAGCGGAGGGTATATTAAAGCTGTTCTGTACACAGACAGTCCCATACAGACATATAAAATATCACATTAATTATAGGGTGAATACAGTCTGCAATGCATTCGTAGCACGCCGTCTAGACATTCAAATATACCAAATTTACACATTATTTATCGCGAGCGTACCTTTCACTGGCCGCGAGGGGAGACTGGCGTGCCATAGTCTACAATATAATAACTACTTTTTATATTTATTATTAGAGATAGTTAAAACAACTTAAACTATTATTTTATTGCATAACAGATTTGTAATTAAATTTAATTAATAAATTGTTTATTAGATTGTGTAAGTATTGATGAGCTAAGAAACATTGTTTACAAGGTTTTAATGTTATTAATGTTTATATTGATAAACTCGTTGAATGTTATAAACAAATTGTTAGAGGAATCACTATTAAAGATAAATCGATGTCGATGAAACAGTTTATCGATATCCTGATATCAGTTGACGGACTTCGTATCTAGTGCGGTACCGGCTAATTAGGGTAATGTAAACCTTATACGATAAAACGTATGAATCACGTGCTGCGTAGGCGATGTCACGTCACTGACCAAATCTGTGCCTCGAGTCTTACCATTAACTCATTTTTATCTCACTATAAATAAAGCCATCGACGTCAGACTGCCTGACGTAAAATACATTGAAACACCGTAAAAATCACCGACGTCTTTTATTTCATGATTTTTATATATATATAATGATTGCCACATAACCGTCGCCTACAAGCACAGGAACGTAATATATCAGACATTACATACAGCACAGACTCTAGATTACGAATATAGCTCAGCTGTAATAATATCTTTGTAAATATTTTTAAAATGTCAGCGGTATCAAAACACTCTCTTGACTATTAGACTTGGAGCATGCATTGAATCACCCATAGGCTGTATACTGATGAACTCATTTTAGTAGTTTCATTCAGCCTGTTATAAACAACGTTACATCATGTGAGCGACGCGAGTCATCTGTTGAGGTGAGTAGGTTCTGGTATGTAACATAATAATGGACGCTGTTAAATATAGAATGCATGTATAGTTCGTGCGCTCGTGATCGCTGGCCGGCGCCGCGCCAAACCGGGACGCTGCAGCGACGGCGTCGAGGACACGTCATCCATCCGACCATCCATCCATCCATCCATCCGTCACATCGCTCATCATCTGCTATGAATAGCACACCGCTAGCCAACCTAATGTTACATTCCAAGAATACCGACTTCTATAAACTATTTTGACACCAAATAAATGTTGTTTCGACCTTTATTAACATAACCTTCTTTGATCTCACATTGAATTTATGTTGTTATTTTGAATAATGAAATAAAGACAACTGAACAAATTGTAAAAGGGGAGATTGTTATGACGTCAGAGAGTAGTTCATACAAGAGGTGGGACGTTGTGACGTCATTATGCGCTATAAAGTTACGATGTTAAGAATATAAAATTAATATATTTAAAATAGGCTCTAAATATCCCTATTGTGTAATGTATATTTTTTGATTTTCTTAAGAATACTAAAACAGAGTTGCAGTGAAGTGCCCGATAACCTTTTATCGCAAGGCCATGTTTGTAAACAACCCGATGAGTTTTATTTAATGATTAATGTGTAAAGGTCATATGTAATAAAACATTAACATCTATTAATATTACATAATGTCAATATATGAATGAACATTTTTCACATATATATCATGATTGCCAAACAGTCGGCCAAGGAATGGGACTAATCGCCGCGACTTAGAAATAGACAGCACATATGCGTAAAGTGCACGATTATGTAACTGTTGGCTATTTGCGTGCAGTAACCATATGACTCAAGGCCGCTATTGACAGTTATAAATAATAACATTCACACATAACATCAATGCTAACCGACTATGTTATTGTCTCCCGCTACTGACGTGCGAATGTGCCCCGTCACCTACATTAGACACATCTAACAATCTTAATGGAAATCTACCGAGCCGAGGAACATTCGTGTGAGGTGCGTCACAAGGGTTACAAGGAGCGTGTGTTGTTTTCAGCTTAGCGGAGTGACAAACAAGGGGCATCGAACGAGAATATTCCGATGGACTCTGACGGCTCGGTATCTATGTATTACACTGCACCGGATATAACACGATGCCATCGTTATTGTCAAACAAAACATATTTACGGAACCACGAATGAATGACAAGGCCAGTAGAACAATGATAAACAATTGTTTGCTTGTTTTTTGCGTGCAACCGCATTCGTGACGAAAAAAAAACACTATTTATTTAATTTACAAATGGATGTTATCTGTGACTTCGCCAGTGTTTCAGACAAAAAATATATATAATTAGCGTTTTTGGATTCTAAGTATTTGAATGCCTACAAACTGTAGACATTACAGCTTAAAGTTATAAAAATATTCAGTTTCATTAAAGCTTATTTTTATGGTGAATGTTGTTATTGTGACTCTCGCTAGTCACTGTATTATCACTTTTACATTTAGTTATGATTATTGATAACATATTATTTTCCTAGGAAGCGATAAGATAAACCAAAAAAATTGTCCCATCCCACTAACACATTTGTCAAATACTTACCACCATTATCGACAAAAAAAAATAACAAATATATGAGAAGTCTGTTTTAAAAGAGACTAATATATATATAAATATATGAACATATAATAACCTCATTGTTGTTTTAGTATGCGTTTAGTCCTCAATGAAAAGGCATGTACTAGGACATAGTTCATGCAATATGAACTTGACACAAATTAAAATGACACAACATAATGAAATGTGTCATTACGAATTATTACTGTACGTACAATTCACAATAATCGCAAATGACATAGTAGATTTAGTAAGACATTAATTATTAATTATAATCTATTTTAAACAATAATAGGTTAGTTTAAAATGGCAGCGAGACACAATGTTCAGTCACCGGAGTTTGTCGTCCGAAGGTTAACTGCTATATATTTCCTGTGGTGTCGTTGTACTGGGACTGGGGAATACCCGGGTTATAAGGGAGGCACTAGAGCTCTGTGTTGTGTGATTATTAAATTAGAATATTCAAGAAAGTTGTCCATGGCAGTTTAACATTTACTTTATGGTTTGTAAAAGGTATCTTGAACTCTAAGGTTTCGAGTTTTTGGAAGGACAATTTAGATGTTCCATACTTCACTTATGATTTGTTAGAAGCTTTCAGATGTTTAATTTATCGAAATTCTTCATAATCATGGATAAGAAAATACTGTTGTTTTGTTCAAAGGTCGTTACAAATGACTTAACAAAGATATAGAATTCCTATGTTTCGAATTGCCAGCCTGATTGTGAATGATTATTGTCGATATGAACACCTGTAGATGCAGTTCCAGGTGTGTAACAGCAATTATTGTCTCTCACACCTGGAGCTGATTGAGGCTTAAAGAAGCAAGCGGAAGAATAATGGAATTGGATATCATTTAAGTTATCGACTTCCGGCTCTTACGAATGTAAGGCATCTGTTGCAACAAATTCATCTTTAATATTTATCTCGATGGAAACCTTTTTTTTTGAGACAACTATAATTTTGACAATTTTTTTTTTCAATAGAAGTCTACAAAGTTGTCAGACAAACCAAAACCGAACTGACATTCAAACTTAAGTAACTTTAAGCTCTCTTCAATTGATTTTAACATTAGAATAGAAACGTTCTGTATTTATACTTATATAATATTTATTGACAAATAAAATCATTTTTAAACCGCTAATAAGTATTATGTTTAAATCACGATCCCATTTGAATTATATCTCCGTTGTGTAAAAACGTTTTCATAACTCAAAAAAAAAAGGATTTTTTTTAACTGGCAATAAATGCAAGCTAAAATATAAATATAAAAAAAGTATTTATGAAAGACTCCGATTATTTTCTGAAAATATCACGAGAAGCGAACTCTACTAAAAATGAATTCCTAATATAAAGAATATTTTCTTCAATACTAATTACTCCAAAACCGGATCCTTGGTTTCTGAGATGATGACCGACAAAAACATATATACATTCGTA
This sequence comes from Danaus eresimus, assembly GCA_018231745.1. Lineage (NCBI taxonomy): Eukaryota > Metazoa > Arthropoda > Insecta > Lepidoptera > Nymphalidae > Danaus > Danaus eresimus. Next base: position 27,289 of record DVQP01000235.1, read on the forward strand.
ATTTGCTTTTAAGAAATATTTTTAATATAAAGAAACATTATAATAAATATCATAAGTTAAATTAATTAAAATATTATGCTAATATTATTACTTACACATCGACGGCGTATATTAAGTTACCAAACTTATTTAAGCAGATATATTTAACTTTAAATAATATATAAAGATATATTTTAATTCTTTTGGAGATGAATTTTTAAATTTCTTTCATATGCACATAGAAATTACATATTATCAACATTAAGTTCCTTAGAGTACGCTTCCCGGGACGTTTGGTGCGAGTTCCGTGGCAGCCTTAAGTGTAGTCTTACTTCGTAAGGAGCTTTGGCAGTTATTCAATTATAAATCTTTTCAGGTAGTATTAAAGTAGGTTATTCAATAAAAAATGGATATACTGGACGATCCACTACTGCGAAAGCCATCGGTCGCTATGTTGGTGCACCCCGGATCTGTCAGCG
>DVQP01000236.1:0-27678 GCA_018231745.1 Danaus eresimus
ATATTGCGCTTCATAATAATATGATATCGTGTCGTACACGTGTCGTTGTGTTTGGTAAAAATTGTTTTAATGGTAGCCAAAAACAGGTACATAATTAGGTAGTGGGATGTACAATGCGGGGCGGAGCATTCCTACACGTTGTGAGGTGTTAGAACTATTGTAAATGGTTTTTTTATTGTTTAAATGATGCAGGATATATCAGGGAATGTTACTCAGTTAGTTGAACGGGAATACTACGAAGTAGATATACCTGGGAACGAGTTACAGCTCACGGTGTAACTACCAGCTCATAGACAGGCAGGTGGAGAGGCTTACTAAACGAACTGTTATATATAGCATTTCGAAAATATAATATATATATATTGAACAAAATCAAGATGAACCTATTTTTACCAAATAAATATATAGAAAATCCTTATAGCATAATATTTTCTGGTCACAGGTAAAGTGACAAATACATTAGTATGAAATAATGAAGTGTATAAGCGCGTAGCTTCATCAAATAGGAAGCGGCTGTAAGCGTTCGCACCCCCATAATCGTCGCAAACGCCCTAAAAGAAAACCTTTCGTTCCACAAGATGTCGCCACAAAGGTTCACTCATCCTTACACGTTACGAGAACATCACACCTATACTAAAAGTGCCTTATTAACGACTTTCCTAGTGTGGCTTATCAAGCCCACGCAAAGGCTCGGTTTTAGAAAAAACTTCAAAGGTGGCCGGGAATGTTTTCAGTCGGGCTTTCGCCTTTTTTCAATGGCAATTAGTTAGCGTTTCTGCTGACGCTTGCTCTTACGCCTTATGCAATTATGACGTCGAGTAGTGCTGACAAGGATCGCTGTGGATTGGAGTCGCTACTGTGTAAATTAGTTACAGTAAGCTTTATGTAAAGTATGATCAGTAACGTAATATGTTGTACATAATGCAGTTATGTTCCAGAAAATATGTTACGAGTGGTAGGGAACGTTCTAACAGAGTACGGAGTTAAAATTCATCAGCGTATTATCATTTCATTTTATTTTTAATAAATTAAACCCAAACTATTCTATAGATAAAAAAGGAAACAATGATAATTCAAATGGCACCTTTATAAGCGAGTTTGTAAAAGTAGTTACAGATAAAATGTTCCAGCCGCGTCCATATCCGAACAAACTATATTCTCACATCCGAGTCTCGGTGAGGGTGTCTTAAACTAAAAATATTGATATAAAACCCTGGCTTTAATTAAGCTTTTCACTCATTTAATTTTTTACTTAGCTGAACTCTGACTTTTGGTTAGTGCTAATTTATTAAAGCATTAATTAGCAATGGATCGTTTTGATCGACGAAGCGAGCTAGCCGTTTTCAACACCTTTCTATTGGTCACATTTGACTATTTTATTAAATAATTACAGTCTCCTCAATGTTTAACTGCGTTTTTATATTTTTATTTTTACTATATGCTTTTGTGTGATTGCGCGTAGTACTGCCAGTGGTATCGTTACTTACTTTCAATGTTATAGAAGTTTTATTAAAACTATTTAATAAGATTTATATGAACAAGAAGAAAAACAGGTGATATCAATGTAAACCGTGATGTTGTTTAAAAATTTGAAAGAGAAAGATTAAAAGAAGGACTTATTTAATTTTAAGTGAATCCACTCAGCTCTGATATTAAGTGTTTTAAAATAACTATAAATATTTTAATGTAACTTGTGCATTAAGTTGAAGGGATTCGCAAGTTTTATTTTATGTTTTGTCAACTTTAATTATCCGTTTTGCTTTTACAATAATTTTTTAATGAATAATTACTTCCTATGCTACTGGCTCATACATAATTACTGACGTTAAATTCTTTTAAGCACAAATAGCAGGGCAACGTTAATTAAAATTCGGTAATATCAAGCCAGCATAATTAAAATAATGATACATAGAACTACAAGGAGTTGCACGTTTGTTCTTTCGGCTTTTATCAGAAGACTCCCGAAATGTTACCAAAGAAACAAATCTCATTAAAATTGTGCAAACTTACCATAAACTAATTGGCAAAGCGCGTATTATCCGGACCGGCTGAAACACACTTTTCAACTGACGAACTTCTAATTAAACCAGCCACTTCTGAATCTGTAAGCTTATCTAAGCAGACAAAGCCTATTCACGGGATTTTGTCGCTTTTGCCCGTTATCTTTGAAGGTATTTTTGTATGCGGAGGTCGGTTTAATTGTAAGATTATGCTTGTGGGTGTGAGGGTTCTTTGAGAGATTTTGAACTAAGAGAGCCTGCAACGTCGATCACGAACAAAAGGCATGGAAAGGCAATTGATCTTCACAGACGCGATTAGCGTTAAGGCGTTGGGAAGGAAACACCGAGTGGAGCCTTTTCAGGGTGAAGAATGGGGAATCTTTAATATGATTTTTATGACTTAAAATAATATGTCCTTGAATGTCAGAGGTTGTGTCTGTTACAAGAGATTTAGTTGATAAAGTCACCTCACGCATAAAACTTAGTACAGGTACGATTTTAGATGGATTAATTTGTATATGAATATTAAATGAGGTAAATTTAGGAAACCGTCTAAAGTTACAAACATTAAATGATAGAAAACCATTGTTTTCATACAATAAAGGAAATTAGTTAAAAAGCTTTTGTCTATAAAGTTGGTGTGAAGTCGCGTAACGTTTTAACAAAAGGAAAAATTGTTTTACATCAAGTTAAAAAGATGTAAAAAGTTTTATTAAAAATAAAGTAACACTGCAAGAACCGGTTACTCAATAGGAAACAATGTGAATTACTTGGACTGCGTAATACTCGCAGGAAACAACCTTTCAGACATCATACAGGGAGAGCTCAGCGACAATGGACCCAGCTGAAAAGAAACTCTGAGTTTCATGACAAATGAATATTTTACAAGAACACAGATCAAAGGAATGAACTTAAACAGTTTAATATAATGCTTAGTGTTTATTGCTACACTGTCTACAAGTGTACATACTTCAGACACTTATTTTGTATGAATAGAAATAATTACATGGTTAAATCTTTGGTCCCGCATCTTTCCTTAACAAGCCTTTTGAATGAACATTTGAAAGCTATAACTACCTTCATCAAACGAAAAATATATTGCCAAATAAGTCTTTGTGATCTTTAATAAACATATTGTATCAAAGCAATTATATATATATTTTTTTTACTCTCTAACAAAGTTTCAAATGTTAAGAAACTACTAACTCACTGTACTCAGTATGTTCTAACGGACCAATTCACAATAGTTATTGACAATTTAGAAAATTTATAGTTTATAAAAACATCAGCGTCGTGTTAGAATAGACACGTCAATAGTAAAAGCATCATTTGGCGCACGCTCAGCTAGCTGTGCTGCCAACAGCGTCACCACGACCGGCTTCACCACCTCTATTACCAACAAATAGAGTCCATAATATATGTAAGAAGAATCATCACCTATGGCCCCTAATATCTGATTTATGACCACGCTCGGAGACCCGACAAAAACTCGCGTCAAAAGAACAAGAAACACAAATGAATGCATATTACAATACCCTTAGTAATTGTTTAGACAAAAGCCTTACATTTGATTTTCAAATACACAAGTCAATAGCTTATAATTCCTAAAAGAGTATTTAAAACAATCCACTAGAGTTAGAATTCAATTGATTATAGTTTGACTTGTTGCCTCGAGGGTCCGTTTAGCTACAGGAATATCTTCGGCCATCAAAGCTGCGCCGCTATTACCGCAGTTAATATTTATGACATCTTATCAAGCATAGAAAGGCATTGAAACAAAAGAGACGTTACCTAGTTGTATTGTGGCTGTAATGTCGCCCATACAACTGTAACTGTTGTTTTAGAGGAACTTAATATATTTAGCCATTGTACCTCTTTCTTACGGTCGCCTATAATTTTATGGCATCTGTCTATAACAAAATAATGTTCCATATTGTCAAGTTACAATAGTGTTTTGGGACATTTCTTCATTTAACTGTATTCTATTAATTGTTCATGGTAAAAGCTAAACGGTTGGAAACACCGCAAGACCATTGCACATCTAAGAACTAATGTCAGAGCATTTTGAGCGATATGCTTACAGGATATGACTGTTTTTTGTATAAATTAATATTTAAAACCCTGCTGTTTCGGGACCACACTAAGAAGAATCTACAAAAAACTATACACAATACTTTAAAAATAGTATGCGTGACAAATATTAAGACTAAAACAATGCAGCTTTCAGACAGGATCATAAAAACATAATGTCTTACTTACAATACCATTTACAAAACAATAAAGAGAATTCAGAAACAAAAATTCAATCATAAAAATGTATTATTATCGGCAAAATTTTATAAATAACAACAAATTAATGTCAGAACATTCTGTGAAGTAAGACTTTAAGTTAACTACGTCCCAGTATCATTACCGTCGGATTCATGAGATTCTCATCCAGCATCCAATCATAACTTTTACGAACTTCGAATTTCAATTTGGAATTTCTTCGGTCAGAGATTGTTAAAAAAATAATCAATTAAATAACCTGTCAGTAGCATGGGGGAAAAAGTTTGACGAATTCACGAGCTGGCTTCAAAAATTACTGATACATGGTCGGGAACTTTATGGTATCTAAATAATAACTGCAAATAAAACGTTTAAAGATGCTCCTTCCCGTGGAAGTCTCTTTAATTCGTTATCTTATAAGAAATATATGTGTAACTACATAACGAAGGCATCGACGTCAAACGATATTGGCGATACAATAAAAAAAGCAATAATACAAAATCCGTAAGGAGAGACGAACATCTAACGATCTTTATTCACACCCTAATCCGCCTGACTAATTGCATAAAGCGCTCCCCAGCCACGATACGAAAACAAATATGAACACAATGTACAGATTAGCGAACTTCTCGATCGTATTTAAGATAAATAAGTATTTTCGCTAAGTGAGCTTTAGATTCTCTGATAATGGGCAGCTGGTCACATGGCGGGAAAAAACAGGATACGGATATAGGTAGTACCGGTTTTATTCTTAAATTTCCTGTGGTTGCACCACCTTATTGATGGTTATAATATTCGGGATAGAATCTAGAAGTTTCACAACTAGGTTGACCAGATTTCAACTATACAGGGATGTATTGTTTAATTTATTTATTGCTTTTATTGAATTATATTATAATTTTGTTTTGATTTAAAATATTGAAATATACTAAAATAAAAACGAAATCTAAGTGACTTAAACCAGTATATAAGTTATAAGATTTTTTGTCCCATTTAAAATTCATTTATTCAAACAGCTATTCCTTTTAAATTAAGTCAATGACAATTTGTAATATATAAAATAAGAAAAGATAAAAAACATATTATTAAAATTTAATTATTCCATAAAGTTCTTTTTTTATATTTAATTTCAATTATATAGACGTAGTTGCTAACAAACTGAAAGCATTCAACGTTTGTTCCTCACCAAAACTATACGACGGATAATAATTAATCTATTAAGATCTAGGTATTTTTATATTACCATAGAGACTTTTGGTAATTCAGAAAAATATTTTTATCGATAGTCAGGATCATAATATACATTTCATATAGAATTTATATTATATTGTGACATTTATTTTTGTGAGTCAGATCAATGTATTTCTCTGTAAGGGTACACGATAAGCCTCTTGTGTATTAATAGTTATTTTGATAGCGCGGTTCATTGTACATAATCCTCTATGAATACAAATTCTCTTTTGTCCGTATGTCTGCACAGCTGATGTGAAATCGTTCGTACCATATTTTTTAACGTTTCTTTATAATTTCTATCCAATTTTCAAATGAATTTGAGACACTTTTTCATGCTTTGTTCAAAGCTTTCGGTGAGCTAGAAAGATTTTTATAAATCATAATTTATTCTCGGTATATATAATATTATTGATGTCTTATCGACGTTACTCATATTAAATAACAATCGTGTAATACAATACGTAATAATTACCGTTCCTTTTCTCTTCGTTAAAATATTTGCATTAAAAAGTTTATCAATCATTTCATTGTCAATAAAATAATACAAAGTACCCTTTCGTTCACAAATTCAATGCCATAAATGTCATAAATGCCACCGACATGACAATGCCAAATTAAATGTAAACCCGCACATAAAAACTATAAAAAGCATTGAGCACACAAATAGACAGATTCTCTTTACACGCATTCATCTATAGACAATTGGATGGCATAAATCATAGAGTTGACAAGAAAATGCGATTGTACAAACATTAAATGTTTCTTGATAACAAGAATACAATCGATTCAGCCCTTTACTGTGCATGCAATAAAGCATCATGGTTTCTTTTGTAGTCGTCTCGTTAATGTGGTAGCGTGCATGCATCTAACGCCCCGTCACTTAAAAACGAGTCAAATCGAGTTTCGCGTAAATTATGGGACAACCCTAGACAAAGAGAGAAAAAAGTTTCATTCGCTAATGGATTTTGTTTTCAAAAATTAATTTGGGGTACTCGACGGAACTCGTGTAGTCACCCAATCAGTGCAACCCTAGTGATAGGGTTAGGAACCTATTTGCTCTTAAATATTATAGAGGAGGATCTCCTGGTGTTATACGAATATAATTTTAGGTAAGTATTAATTGTATTTAGTTACCTAATAATTGGCTTCATTCTGTTTGTCTGTCTCCAATAACTTAATCGTGTTTATCCTTATGCTGAAAAATTATACGTTTTTTTCTCACTATGTATACGCAAAAATAAAGTGTTCCATGTTGCCATATTTGATATCAATTTATTTCCATTTTATGTCTAACTCTTTTCTATTCGGAAGTACAGGTAACCCTAGCGTCTAGCTTGGGTTGCCGGTCGGATCTCAGTTGCAGGGTGAAGTGGTATTGTTTAGTCCCTTTAAACTTTTTAATTTATTAACCCAAAGGGTTGCCAGTCGTAAAAATTACTTTTATTGTTTGTAACGACGTCTCGGCCTACGTGATAACGATTTCTGTCTTATAATTCATTTTATTAAAGCCATGCTACTATTATAACTTGGCCTGCCACTTAGATGTCATTTAGAGGTGGTAGGGTTTAATTTATAATTGTCCTTTTGAAGGAATAGAGTCGAGTCAAGTGCCTTTTGTGTTTATGTGCTGTCAAAGGTTGAAGCTATGCGCGAAACTCGTTTCAATTAAAAGAGATTTAGTATGGGAATACTTTCACTTTAGCTTAAACAATGGGCCCAGGATCGTAAATATTGAGTGAGAATAAAAAAAAGTACAAAGTATTTAACAAAAGTTCCTTTAGAAACTTCTTTGAAATGAAGTCTGAGCTCTTTTGCAGATGTCATTGTTTCTGTGATAGCTTTATCATTTAATCTTGTTTCCATTTGTTTACCAAACGTACGTCCCTGTAAATTTTCCGAAGTATATTTTGTGTAAGCGTCATTTTATCTTAAAATGAGTCGATAAATAAAACCTAACAATGGTTCGCTGGAAATAACCCTTCGTAACAATATATAACTTCAGAATTGAAAATAACTTTGGCAAACTAAATTCACTTGGTATTCAAATGTGGTTTCTTATAAGGGGGAAAACATTATCAAAATCGCGACAGCACTCTACGGAGGCCGCGTGTTGATTCTATCAGAAATCTACTTCAAATATTTATATTTCTGTTAAGGTTGACACATACGAAGCCCGTTTCGAATGACAGATTTCTCATATCATAAAATTTTATAGTTACTGTAAATGAGTTGGATATCACTTTGAGCAACTAAACTGCTTTGTCTCGGTCACATATTAATCTTAGATTGAAAAAACACGCCCTAGATTTTGATCGAATTAAGAATTCTAATCTGTGTCTATATTTTTCAAGAATTCTATTATAAATTATATATAATAGGGTCAAATACAGAGTGAGTACGTGAAGTACTAGCGTCCCAAACGTAATGTCTGCGGTAGGAAAGGTCCGAGTTTTGTGTATAAATTCTTATGTTGATGTAAAAACCTTTTTCCCATTCCTCGATAATGTTATTCATTAATATTAGTGTATTGATTTGTATTGACAGATCAGATTGTAAATATTCTATGTAACAAACAAGTAATTATGAAAATTTCACATTTTTTTTATGTATCTGCCACAGTTGTAAACAGACGTATACTGAGAGTGATGCCTATTATTAAAGCACATATTTTTCATGTGCTATTGATGCCGTCTGCAGCCTCAGCTTTCGTCTCAGCGAGCTACATGCCTATGTTTTCAAACTAGGACTGTCCTTGAAATGTTAAGATACATCGACAATCGTTAGTACAATAATTTCGAGGTACATTGGTGTATTTCATGTAAATTAATAATTCGGTTAACAATGCCGTATTTTATTGAAAAGAAAACAAAATCTAACAAAACCGTCGTCCTTATCACCTGTACGTTCAGTTTTCCCGAGAGGCGTCCCATATTTTCAATTCTACCCGCTCTCGATTATACGAAAAACCTTAGTTCGATATAAAAAGACTTCTTTTCCGATATACATTGAATCCTTTCACCGCTTTCTCCAAACAAATTTAGCCTTTATTTGTAAAGCTTTAAAGTTGACACGTGTGCTATTGAGGTGTCCAAAGTTATTGGTAATCCCGAAGTCGATATTTTATTCGTGCTTGTTAAATCTCATTGTCGTATTGAGATTTTTACTTGTTATTCCTTATGGGATAAAGGTTATTTTATCTAAATGCACTGAACCCTCGGTTAATATACTATGCTTTCTCTTATTCAGATATCAGATGCTCTAATGTATTCGAATTAATATAAAGAATATTATACGCGACTATTATTGAAAGTATAAGGTCATAGCAAAATAAATATGTGAATATTAAAACTCGTAAAACATAAAAAGCTCGTGGAAATATACGCAATAAATCCGTACGTCAGGTCGCTAACATCTTGTAAACGCTCGAGCAAACATTCGGTGACTAATTGTTGTAAATTTATTCACAATGGCATCACCTGCCCCGGACAATAGTTTCCCTGGATTATAGTTAAACTGAACGCAGCTTGCCTTATTAGCTTTATGTTTGTTTTCAAAATATTCATTACTTGTATTTGTTTATCAAAACATAAAGGTTAAATAATTTTACAGATATGTTAATAATATCATTTCATACTTTCCAATGTGTGATATTTATTTTTATTATTGCGTTGTTTATATTTAAATATAACTGTAAGAACGTGTAAACATTCGTCACGGGGACAACTGACATTATTCCTCAGTGTGTGATCCACAAAAGGAACACTTAAAACACTAAAACTGTTAACAATACCTGCCCTCATTCAGACAGTCCTTTACAAGATGAATTCTCGCTAAATTCGCGACCAGAAAGCCCGCAGTGTCGCCAAATGCGTGAAATTATCCAACAATGCTCGGTAATGATCCTTTAAGTTTGAAAAATAAAATAAATGCATAATACAGCTTTTGCAAACATAAATATACAGTCGCTATACAACATGGAGCCCAACGATTATATGGCATATTTTAAAGGCATCTACAAACGATTATACAATTTTAGCAGTTTCACCTGAAGGCATAAAGTTGCAATTGAGGTTTTGTTCTTAATATTAAATACAATTTAAATACATTGTTTTTTTTTTGTTCAATCTGTACTTTTATGTGTGATGCTGGCTATTCTCTTGGTCAGTAGGAGGTTTTAAGTGCATTGTATCCTCATCTTGTGGAACAGTGGAAACCTATTTACAATGATGTGAACAATAGACTAACTTCTGCTTAGTTTCACTGTTTAATTCTGTGTTAAAAACTTTTGTGATGGTGTCCTTGCGGGTACCAACTTTGACCACAAATCTTTCATTGTTTATATAAATGAATGCAAAATTTCTACAGTTATCATAAAAAAACGATTGATTTACAAGATTTTGAGGAGATAAATTCCATTATTGTTAACATCTTCCAAATAGTATACATAGATAAAAATTATAACGTATAAGTTCAGAGCTCGGTGTGTTGTAGAACTGTCCGTGTAAAGGGCCGACGTCTGTTAACCGGCCGGCGTCGCCTCGTCTACCCGACCGTGACTCCGGAATGCAGTCTCGTCGGGATTATAAACAAGAATCGATACTAATTGTTATCTCTATTCATGTGTCCTGGCAGGAAGTATAAACGAATCTAACACGTTTTATGATTTTGTTCGACGTTAAGGAAATATTCGCAATTCAACTTATGGAGTTTGTATTTTATGTTGGCCAATTTGACGGACAAAAGTAAAGTAAGTTATTATTTGTGAGTTCAATAAATTTTTGTTGTAAAGATTCCCCTGCTTTTTTTTTGTATAAAATGGAAATCTGGATTGTTTAAGTAATTTGAAAAGCCTTAATAAATTCAATTTATAATAACAATGAGCATTCTTAACGTTTTATCATCTGTTTACTTCAATACCTTTCTATTTTATATAAGAATAGGGTTTTTATGCTTCATATCTTAATATGTTATGTATATTTATTATCAAACAGCACCATTGGCCGTTCACCAACCGTATCTGAAATATCAACATACATAAACTTACTATTCACATAGACTTAGCATATAATTTCCCTTTATAGATACTTAGATTTACATAAAATAACAATGACTTCGGTTCCCTTGGCTATTTATGTATCTATGAAAACAATTTTATGCTTGCTTCTTAACACAGAATAGGCTGTGATCATCCCACACGTTTCAAAGAGTCAAATAACATTATTATACTACGCTATACTCACAAACCAATTTGTTGCTAACACTTTTTGTTCCTCTCTCACGATTTTGATCTCTAAATTGTTATCAATAAAGAATGAAGTTGATTTTTCTGGTGATAAAGTTATGTTTGTGTATTAAAGTGTATTTTTAAGCGTCTTTGTCGCTTGATCACCGTCCAAAGGGCCACAATGGTTAGATGCGAGCTTTTTGTAAGCCTTAATATTTATAAAACATCCTGCTACGGAAATAATCGATGTAATCAACTAAAGTATCGGATGCTATCTAATTGTTATATAAATATATAATTTGTTATTATATAAATGTAATTTCTTGCAATAATCTATTGAGGTTTTTTTATTCAACTCATCGAATCTTTTAGCCTTTAATATCTCAATTGGTAAAATCGTTTTATTTAAGTGATATTGTATTTTGGTCTGAGATTCTTAGAATATTTTTAAAGTCATCAAGCACATTGTAAACCTTATCACCGATCGTATTTTACAAGCACTTTTATGTTATAAAGCTTTTCTTCTATTGTTTCGTGTGACCGCGTTTGTCCGTTATCCTATCATCTCAACTGTCGTCTTTAAGTCTATTCTCTTTGCCGAAAAATATTTACAACTATAAAAAACGCCCCAAGACACTGTTTCGTAACAGCAGCACAGACAAAGTCAGGTATTCTTCATACAGCAATATTAGTTCAATTTGACTGTTTGAAGATACATCATTAAGGCCTAATATCAAAAATAGAAAAAATAATTATATGAAAAATGTATCTTAAGGGGCTTTTGATAAGAAAATAACATCGATTCAGTTATTGTTCCATATCTGGCTTTTAAGATGGCCCTGATATCAGTGATGGTGACAAAAGAGCGGTCTGGAGAGCTTTGTCATATTTAGGGATCAGCGAGATAATATTGAATGACCATCGACACAAAATTGTAATGAATTTAATAGTTTCTATGGTATTCATATTATGTATATATGTTAATATCAAACAAAATTTAAAGTTATACAAATTCTGTTAATAGGTACCTTATGTATTTTTTCGGTTTTAAATAAAAAAAAATACTATATCGTGATATTAAATAATTCAAAAGCTCGGTGTTCTAACACAAAACCATATAGCATTAAATAAAATGGAATAAACCTAATGAACATATATCTAACTATATTAGAATGTTGTAAGGTCATATAGGCCTGACGAAAAAACACGCCACGGAATGTAAATAATTTCCGCCATCGATATTTTGTTTATTTTTGAAATAAATTCTTGTCTCTTCATTAATGATGGTCATAAATATTGTTGTTATAATGCCCATCAAGATCCAATATCAAATGTGAGATCGCCATTATAACAAATTAGTTTACAATATTATGGTGATTTAATTTATTCTGAGATGTTTCCTCAAAACATTTAATATATATCAAGAATGTTTACAATGAACATATTGTCTGACGCTGCAATCGGCTTTACAGTGCTGAATTTTCCATGTTGGTATCCGTTACACTGAAACCATATTAAAATAATAAATCCAACGCCTCTCACTAATTGGAATAAGAAAGGTGTCGTAAATTTCCATAGCGACGAGATGATCGTGTGATTGAAGCCTTAATTAAAGAGCTTTTATGGCGCTGTTACCGTTTCTAAGATGGCCGAGTAGAGCTTACAACATATTACGATAGAATGGCCAATTCAATTTAAATTAAGATTTGCATGAAACGGCTTATATTTAAAATATTATCTTACCCATATATTATTTGAATACTCAATTAATTCCACGTGTGTTTTTTAAACTATTTAAACCCCGGCTAACGTGGTTATATCTTAGAGTAATTAGCTATGTGTATTTTTATAGCTCCGCGTACTGTTTTATAGAAATGTTTGGTAGTTCTATGGTGTTTCAAAGCCATCTCCAGTCCGGTAGCTGGTCATTAGAGTCCACATCTTACCTGTCTGTAATTGGCCGTCGTAAATCATTCCGTATGTTTTATTGTATACCACCACAGTAGCACCAATAAACTTGTGAAACTTCAAATATTTTGTTCCAATATGCAGTAAACGTATGTAAATTTGAATTACAAATAAATTATGATATAAATTTGACTGTTTTTAGGGTCGTTGGTATTTGTGGAAGGCTTAATTCTTGTTCTGTTTTAATTGAAAGAAATAGTAAATAGAAAAAAAATCCTTGTAGCCTATATTGATAGCGATTTAGACTATTTAATATATCTGTTACCATATTCGATATAAAATAATCTTATCAATAAATTGCAGAATTTTTAATTTGATCAGTTTGATAATTTCACAAGACAATAGTTTGTTTCCCAGTCGTCGGTGCTTTAGTATGGACGAGTCAATAACGCCGGTAGCACACGTAATGTATTCCTTGACTTACAATGACTTATTATTAGATAGCATCGCTTTCAATTAACATTCCGTTTGAAGGTCTCTTACACGCTCAGCCACAACTGATCTCGTGTTTAGGTACAGTCAAATCGCAACTTATTTGTACATAATCATTTGAAAATAAGATGTCCATAGTAAATATTTGAATGAACGAATATGGAATCTCCGACGTCTAATAAACTCGACTAACGGTTGTTGAGGTGCCGTTTATGTGATCAATTCAGTATTATATGCGATATATAAGCAAATTACTCTCTCTGTGCTCCACAAATAGTAGGAGAAGTGACTATTTAAAATATATAGATTAAAATTCTGAGAATATATATCGGGTGAGCGAGGGACAGACCAGATTTGGTTCAGTGCAACCACCGTGTAAATGTCAAACTGCCACTTTTATAGCGGAGCATTTTGTGAGCCGTGAGAAATTAGTCTTGTAAGGCTTTTTGTTTCTCGTCTTTAAAACGCACTGACTTACAAGAAAATATATTAAGGATGTATATTTTAATATTGCAAATATCTAGATTGATCGATATAAATACTAGTGTTATAACTGTAAATTAGGTTAAATACAATTTATTATAAACATAATTAAGAATTTTATTCACAAACTTGATGTTAAAATATTATAAAAATAATAACTAATGTCCCACATTGACGTAATTAATGCAACCATAAATAATATAAATTCTATACGTGGCTGCGGCCATGTTCTACATTAACTAAAGCATTCTCGCACAAATTAAATTAAACCGATGGATCTTGTTCTATAAGACGAGCCACTGAGTTGGACATCGGCTACCAAATACAGTACGCATTTGTAGTCCTTATTTTAATCAATTAAAGTTCATATTTCTTTAGACAGTCCGTGTTTGGATGCTGCGAGGTGTCAACGTGGCGTGTTTATTTTGTTTTTAGAGCTAATAAGAGATTTATGTCCCGCTGCGGCACAGCTTAACTCCTCTGCTGTAATTTTGATACGTTTGGCGTATAATAAAGATTATGCATATTAATACCAACGCGGTTATAAAGATCATAATGGAATCTGGATGTAGGTATAAGGAAATAACAGCATACAACTGATTTAAATTAAAATACTAGATTTCATGTTGGTAATATGTAATAATATGTTCGGCAAACGAGAAAAGATTAAAGCGTGCTCGTGAGTCCAGTGCCGGATGCGAACTTGACAAGATAAAAACCCTTTTCGGAGTGTTAATGCCGTGACAAATGTCCGATTAATGCGAGTGTGGTGGCAGACTGCACCCCGCTGGGAATACTTAAAGAGGTATCATACCATCGCACTGTTTAGACCATATAACTCTTCTCATATGACACATACGTTATATATACACATCATATTTGAATTACACATAATATTTGGGAAACTGAAGAGTGGAACCGTTCTTTTATTCTATAAGAAGTAATCAAGTAAACAATGATAAGAAAAACAAACCAAGGGAAATGAGGCAAAAGCTATTTTTTTAAATTTAAATTAGGTTGAAACATGTAAATCCCCTTTAAAAATGTATATACACAACTAACTGACCAACTGGCTTAGGATATTTTCAAGGACTCTTGAACACATTTGCGGCTTGTTTTTGAGTAGTTTCATGTTGTCGTTTTTTAGCGTAAATCAGAAGTCAAAGATCCAACTTCGAACAGCCTACTTGCTTTTATTACAACATAACCATATATAAATATAAAACCTTTTCATTATCAAACCTTCAGTCAAACAAGAAAAATGTGCTAAAAAATAATGATCCGTATATATCGAGGATTGGGTCATTATTTAATGTTTTCAAGTAATAATTTATTTGATGATAAAATTTTAATTAATCAAAAAATAAATGAATTGAGAATAATGTATGGCTATTACGAACATTTTTAATGTTTTACAAAATTACGTTTTGTTCAATAAATTGATACTGACAATGGTATTTTATGATTTATTTGTATCGGGACGACCATTAAAGCCATGTGCACAAAGCTAATCAAATTTCCACGCCACTAGACAATAAAGCTTAGTGTACATGAAACATTATCTATACAAAGAGACGCGTTAAAATATAGAAAAAAAACTATCAATTCAAGTAAAGACCAATTGTGAGTTGTTGTGCAAACTTGCGATCCGATGCGCTAAATGGGGCGGAATTAAACGACCGGCGCATGTGAACGCTGCTTAATGATACAGAAGCTTATATTGTTATATCAATTTAAACCAAAACATAAAGCAATAAGATAAAATTCAGTTTGACCTAAATGGAGAGACTTAAATAAATGGGTGAATAAAAAGTGAAATCACTTATTATGTTATGAGATCGGTAATAATCCATACTTTACCTCGTTTTCTATATTTTTTCTGTCTATTCATGAGAATACAGTCGGTTCCTTTGCGCAAATCAACTCATGCGCAAGTGAAAGATGATTGGTGAATTAAATTCCATAATAGTTTTCGGATATGATTTTGGATTTCCGTTTGTAAGTATTATGTGAAGTGTCGGTTTCTTTGAGATGCGCTTTTTTCATATAAATAATGAGGATATAAATTTTACGAAAGACACATATATTAATAATATGCTCGCAAGTTATCTTGAATTATTAAGAGGTGTATCAATACACGTACTTATTTCATTGATTTGATTTCTGACGTCATTATTGTTCTATCGATTTTTTTCCAATATCTATTGAATAGAAATATCAACCGAATGCGAATGCGATCCACTGATATGTAACAAAGCGTCGTTTTATAATACAATCTTAATATTAATCAGTTGGTATGCGCGGCATATCATAGGAAAACACATGTATCCAACAAATAAGAGCAAAATGGCGTTAAGTAGACAGAGCCTCATTGAGAGCGACAGCACATTTTTTGTCCGAACTTCATTCACGACAAAGTAGGCTTTATTGATAACGGCATTAAGTTGGATTATTCCCAAATTGGAATACCAATAAAGGTGTTTGTTGCTTGATTATATCAAATTAATACACCTGTTCGGAATGACTTCTATGTCTATTGATATTAAATTCTTAAACATTTCTATTAGTAATTTATTATATATTAGAATTTATATTTTCACTTCATGGCTGTGATAAACAGTAATAACTTTAGTCAATTGTCTTAATATGAACTTGTTTCCTATTTAGTAATACATATAATCATTTATTGATCCTGTAAATTCTGGAGATTGTTTTATAACAGCTCCTTACCCAGGCGTTTTGGCCAGCAGCCTTGATTTTTTCTGTTTAATTTCATCAAGCATATCATATAAGAGCTGTATGATACTTGTTATTTAATTTTTATTTGCCAAATTCTTTTACAATGCTTTATATATACATATTTAATTATATTTGCTTACTTCATCCTCTTGTCGGAGCATCATCTTCAACTAAATCCTACGGCGTCGGTATGTCTGGCTTCATGTCACAAAAAAAACTGGTTATACAATGTTTAATGCTATTCAATTCTATGCGTTATGAGCGGTTTCTCATTGATGTTATTTTTTGTTCATAACAGAGGTATTTGGGCCGGTTGTCAGTGTCTGAATGTTTGGAAGGATATTAATACAAGTTTAGCTTCCACATCAGCGTCTAGTTATGGAATTTCAATATTTAAGTTTGATCTCTCAGGTTTTGTTGAAGTCACTCATGACTGTGACTCCAAATTATAGTGTATTTACCTGCACATAATATAACTATGAGTGTCTATTCACATGATTCTATGGATGCAATAAAGTTGAACAAAATGATCTCCTTATTTACACGATCATTGTTGATGATATTTATAATTAAGAATAAATAATAATAATAGTTACAAAACTGACGTCCGTCTTTCAGAGTGATAAAACAATTTCGAAATAATTCCAAGCAAACAAGTGACAGAGTAATTACAGTGGATCCGAACAACAGTTTTGAGGTCGACGATTTATCTTACACACTCCAACCGTCAAATTTAAATAACGATTCCGTCATCGCCTCCGCAACCTAGACTCCTCTGCGGGTGAGACATCTCTAACATCGAAGACATAGAATCTTTATTTAAACTGCCGAAGAAACCAACATAATTGTCAACACCATATATGTCGAGATTTAAAAGTATGACCATTAAATTGTAATGAGTGGCTAAGAAGTGGTCCTTTATAACCACGTGCCAATCATTGAATGGGTCCACAAAGAAACTAACTACCGTTGGAGGCACAAAGCATAGAAATATATTTGATAGAAGCACAATTAATGTCTCAGAATGTTGTAACGACACTTGAAACAGTCGTTAAATAATTGGGAGTCAAGTTTTTTAATATTCTTTGTGCACTAATTGCTACCGCGAGTCGAGTCGAGATGTTATCGAGGTCGTTAAAAATAATCGAATCGTGAAACTAAAGAATGTATTTGTAATAATAGATTTTGAATACCTTTACAAAATCTATCCGTATTATTCGTGTTTTTTTAAACAGTAGGATCGAATCAAACAAACATAAAACACTATAAAAGATATTATAAATCAACCACAACAACACATCTATTGAATGAAAATTAAATTTCAATTCAGAGCTTTGTTATCTGACCACAATCGGTAAGACAAGGGATGCTAATTCTATAAAAGCAAAGGGTCATATTTTTATCGTGTCTATTTATAATTTGTATACGATTTTCACCTCCATCACCTAAGCAATAAGGATGATAAGACTATAAATAGAAACATAGCTAAATAAATCTGACATATCGCATGAGTTAATTTTTCCATTCTGATGCCTTTTCTCAATAGTTTCATATATTCTCTTTCCAGGGGTGTCACATGTAAAGATATTCTCACGATAACATTCTTTGTCTAACGTGTTAAGAGTACAACGGAAGGTAATCCTATAGCAGAACCTTTGCTACTGATGAATATAAAAAAGGAATTTCGTTGAATGTTAAATGTAGCGTCATGTCTCAATTACAGATTACTTAAAACAATAGAGTTATCAGCCAGTCAAATTATCTCAATATTTTAATTTAAATCAATGAGCCTTTGCCACACTTATGAATGAATCAAACACAAAGAATTTCGTAGTAAAACCGTATAAATTACGTGTCTCGTTATTTTGTAGAATTCTTTAGTGAAACACACTGTTGCTAAAAAGGATGCTCCAATGGGAAGCTCCATTGATGGAGAATATTATACAGAAAGCAAACAGAACCGAAATGTGGCCAAACCAGTAACAGTACGCCCAACAATTGACACGGTCATAATTGGTGATGTTTGTATAACAGGAGCCATTCAACGTACAGGAGCCGAAAGAGAGATTTAAAAATACAAACCTTAGAAATTTCATCTTCACTTGTCTCAGCAAACAAAGCTTTGCCTTTCAAGTGGGCAAACCGACGTATGACAAAGACCAGGTTACTCAGAAACCAAATATTATCACGCGCAGCTTGACTTGAACTCGAAGAAACGTCGATAACAATGATACAATGAATGGACTCCCTTGGACGCTGGTCTTCTTGATTGTTCTATTTCATGTAGCATACTATAACTAACCATGACCAATACAGCCAAAGTTCGTGCTAAGTGATCTCGTAACTATTTTACCTTGTTCATACAACGTATTTAATTTAATTTACCGTCTATATATTGGAAGTTTTTGATACCTTTTCTCGTTTATTATATAGCAGCTCGATAAACGCGTACCGTGTCTTGTACAGCTGTTTTAACATGCAAATAAAATGATCGGAGGGAGCCCCCGAGCGCTGATCGTCAGCACGGGCTGAGACAATTCCTGTTTTGCGAATTCCTTTGGGCATTGTGCCAGTACAATTCAATGATAACAATGGCGTTATTGTCATAAAAATAGCCAATAGGTTTGAAAATGACGGGTTATGAGCGGCTGCGTAAGAAGCGAAGTTTAGTCATTATGTGCCGTTCTTTGTTGAAGATACCCTGAGGGGGTGAAGATCGACAATGCCACCGTGAAACGTATATATAAACGTTGTGATATCAATGAATATAAAAATATGCGAGAGCGTTATTGTGACGACAATGAGGCGAGTGACCTTGAGTCATACAATCCAGAGATTAGATGCTTTATATGCAAAGATGTTATGGACATTGTCCAAATAATTGATAATACATTGTAGTGCCTGGTTATCGCGTCGTAAGCCCTAAGTTATGTCTTGGATATCTGTCGTGTTTGGTCATTGTGAGTACAGATGTGACGTTCATAATTAATAACTCGTTCGTATTGTAAACGTGTTTTGATATAACACCGTATAGTTAATGCAAGAGAATGTTAGTGATGTAACACATAAATAGGAATAAACCACTTCAATACATTAAGTTATTTTTAAATAGGGATTTGTATAAGTTATTGAATTCACAGCCGCACTTATATGATTTTTTTAGGTTTAGTACCCTCACATAAACAGTATAATGAATGCAAAATTAATTTTCCGTCCGATAGTTATAAATGCATTTAACTTTACGAGATTCACAATAAAAGATACGCGACAAATATAATTGATCGGAATAGGTTCCTTAAATAGCGGGCGGCCATTGTGCTCTGTGAAAGGAATGGAGAATAAAAAGAATATGAGTAAGATAAAAGGAAAGAAAAAAGATAAAAAGATCGTGTTCTATTTGAACAAAGCGAGTCACCGCCAGCCATGCTGGCTGTCCACCCAATGAAATCAAATTCGAAAGAATTGTTAAAATATTTAATACTTTTTATTCTTTGTATCTCACAGTTTAAGGTTTTGTAACAAATTGTACAAAAATCGATTTTTGGTCTATCTGCTAACAAATTGAAATATTTCGATTGTGATGTCGAATGCTATGTATATTACGTTTAATTACGTGGAATTCTTTAATTTATGTTAAATATAAACTACTCTTTTACTTAAAAAGAGTAACTAGTGAACATACGAGTTAATAATCTCATGTAATATTGAGTTTGTGACGACCCAAAAACATTTGCATAGCTTCATATGAAATGGCACTTAAATTTATCTTTATTCTTTATTCAACCTTTTAAAATATTAACTTGATTTGAAAAGAATAAGTATTAGATACCACAATCATACCATTCTATCATATGTAACAATCTTACAATAGGTAATATGCAAAATCGTTCAGAAACTATTTTACATGATCGCAACAATAAGGAAATATTCCTTAGCAGTGTTGTGGATGCTGTACATCCTGATGGATGAAATTACTTTTCGAGGATATCCTTCTTTAAAAACTGGATTATTTATTCATTTCTATTAAATCTAAGCGTTTTCTTCAAATAGCTGGCAATTTTGTCATACAGCATTGCAAATTACCGTTAAAATATCATATTGTTAATGACATATATGCAATTTATTTAAAGAGATTCTTTAAACATTGTATTTATTTAGTTAATATCATAAGATTCAACAACAACAAAAATATTAACCTATATCATATTTATTTTGTAATACTCAAATCAAAATATTTAATTTCATTAATGAAAAAATGCACGGACAAAAAGCAATCGACTGTGGATTTGAAATAATACAGGCTCGGTAGCGAACCTAAAATAACAATCCGTCTGTATTGAGACCACGTCAAAGACGCATTGTGACAGTTTTTTATCTTAGTTTTTTGTCTGAGATTTGATCCGTTGACGGATTCCTTTGTGGATGAGTTTTATTTCTAATATTTGACACCTGAATCTCGGTTCTTAGTGAGGCTGATCAATTTATCCTTTTGTATCCGAGTCACCGGATGCGAAGCCTCTATGACGTCGTGTTCACGTGTAATCTTTGCGTCGTACAATTAAATATCGAGTATTTTTTTGTGTTCAATGTAACAAAGGTTTGTAAGTTCTGCACACACAACTCTTCCAATACTTAACTTCCGATTTAGTTTTAATTCATAAAAAGAGACGAAAATTGTCCAGCGCTTGTTACCAGTCATAATAAAATTATATAACTTGAGATTTAAAGAAGTTCTCACAATTTTAATCTGAAAAAATGGGTGTGTCTTCTCCTCCCATCTTTCTCATAACTCAAGAAGCAACAGAGTCAAATTTTCGCAGCATGAGACTAGGGTGGAGAGCGCCCTGCTGTTTCACGACTAACTAACATTGTTATACGTTATTAAATGAATTAGGATTTAATTTACCTTATGTTATGTTACATTAGATTAGTTTACGGATACTTAGACAATATTTAAAAGTTACCAACACTTTATAAAAAGATCTCCCCTTATTTTTGTAAGTATTTTTACCTAATAATACCTTTGTAATAGGTGACTCTAAATAATGTCAACATCCTACGACATCATTAAGAAATGTGAAAAGTAACAATAATGATAGATTTCTTAAAATAATCTAGAGTACTGGAGCCGAATGAGAATTCAGAAAATATACTTGAAGAGGTTTATGGAATCTCAAATATTGTAATATCAAAACACCAGCAACATTAAATTTAACCGAGAAACTCATTCATTTTAATAGGTGTTTTTTAACAATAAAAATTCCTTAGGCACGTCGTACAAAATCTTTTCCAGCCCTCTCTACAGGAATCGTCAGGCTGGAGCTGGGCGGGCCTCCGACCGCGCCGCCCGCCCTGTCTGCGGGACGTAATGTTCACACCACAAATATATTAAAACTTGTGTGGGAATCTTAGACTTATAATGGATCCCCGACTCCATAAGCTATAGACTTCAAATTGTTCTTCTAAATTTTTTTAAAATTTCGTACGTCTGGTACGGACAAAGAAGTATTATAATCGGTTAAGAATAACAATAAAATTATATGACATAATTCCTAATGAATTATAATTTAAAAGCATCTGAATATAGCAATGTCATCTTAAGTTGTATCAGAACGTAATCTTCTTTAAAGCGTCATTCTAACACATTTAATCACACATTCCCATAAAACGGACATACACTTATCCACCCCATAAAAGACATAAAATTACCATAGAGTATAATTAGACGTATTATAATGTAGTTTGCATGGTGGGCAGTTTTATTTAGGATGCCATAGACAAAATGGAAGTGCGTCCCCATTGACAACAATGTGCCTTGTTTACATTGTGTATGAATGTATAATTAATAAAGATATGAGGCATGAGAAAATCCATCCGCTGGGGAATACATTAAAACTTTTATATATCGGAATAAATATCAATTTTTCACGAACAGTAAATACATCGGAGCTTTTATATGTACGAGTAATATATATCCTAGATAAAATTAATTCAATAAACAATATTAAAGTCACAATAGTTAATAATTCACGGCATCGTACAGCGAAACGAAACCGTCTTATATCGCCGGCCTGACAATGTGCTTAATCAATAACAATTCCAAGACGCCATATTGATTTGTGTTGACGCTCGGCGAAGATAAATATAATTATTCATTTATTTGATTAATGTATGAAATAAAACGAATAAATGTTCAATTATATTGAACATTATTTACTTTTATCATGTTTTATTTAGTTTATTGTTGTCAATTTCTAAATATTTAAAGTCGAATGACTTTATTTCATGTGACGCCAGGTTATTGAACTTTTATCTCATGTATATTAGATATTTATTTGATTATATATGAACAAAATAAGAATTATGCCTTATGACACTCCCTGACCGCCATTAATCCGACTGTTGTCACATTTATCAACAACAGCGAACTCTGTTGACAACATGAACCAGCGACTCTCATTAATGTACACACGTCTTTAGAAATTGAAATTTAATTCCATATCATGAACTTAAAGCTGTCGTCGCTAAGGATGCGTCACACTGATCTCGTGATCATCGTGACAACGTATTGTGTTCAGACTGAAAAAAATAATAATATAAAAATAATTATAAATGTAGAAAAATACACATATCTTTTAACCTAGTAATTGTTTCAGATGCTCTAAATATAGTTGTAATGAATTAACAATAAATGAGAAACGTGAAAATGGTGTTTAAAAATATAGCAGTAAGTTTAGGACAAGGTTCATGAATTCTGACGTTAGGTTGTTTTTCAAGCCATCATTATAGACGTTCCCGTATCGCCGCGAACCCCAGGTACCACAGTAAATCAGGATTAGCTGGTTCCACCAACGAGCCTCATTTATACGTTATTTATAAACTAAATCCGCGTTACCACAGTCCTTGTAATTTCTACACGAATTGAAACGGTTTAAACTTTAACACCAAAGGCTAAAGATCATTTTGTGATCAATGAGTCGAAACTTCAGTCGACGACTGTATACTGAGGTAACATCGCACGATAAAGTGACCGTATCATGGAATTTTTATCATTTTTACGACTGTCCTTTGAGTGTACGGGGTTTATGCTTTCCTGTTTAGTTTGTGTGTCTCTCTTTAAAATAAATTGTTTTCAATAAAATAATGTATATACGAAATATATAACAATATTTTCTTGTCACTGGTAATTAAAAATGTATCATGAGATAATATTGGAATGTATTACAATTGTCTCACTTGTACGTATCATTAAAAATTCAATGCAGCCAACAAAATCCGTTCATCGCCGCATTTAAAAGATATGTTTGTTTTAAAATAAAAATACAAAAGTAACAATACTTTCAAGAATAAGGTATTCAGAGTTCAAATTATTTAACAGTTAAATCAATTTAAGTAGTACAGAGCGTCAACCCCTGAGGTTATATTAACTGGACAAAGAAAAACATATGGCGTTACAGATAGCAACAAAAAACTGTACATTGTGAACTGAAATTGCTCTGCAAACTATTATCTGCTGATATAAGAGACTAAGTCACTAGATGAAGCGATTAATTAGCTTTTATAAATAACGCGATAAATGAAATTTTGACTCCTAAAACGTCTTATAAATATCAAAGTTGAAGTTATATATAGACTTTTTAACTTATCATGGATATCTTAAAACTGAATATCCGCTGGTCTCTTACAATATAAGACAATACCCTGAAGCGGTACACATGACTCCCCAACACGAATAATGAGTTTTTCAATAAATTGTTTAAAGTAATGTCGACGTATTGTACGAATGTAATAAAAGATTAAACTATGTCTAATAATGTGTTTCACTTAATAAATAAACGATTTTTTTGTTCCGTTTTTATCATTCAGATTTAAATTAAATGATTTATTAGACGTAACATTGTACGGAATCGAACAAATAAATATAGAAGTAAAAAATTATAATAACCAATTTGTAACATTAATACGTTGTCGTTGAATTTTAAAGTTAAGATGCAATTGTGTTTAAATGTTTTTGTCGCCGTTCGTCGTAATGCATTAAAAACGTCAAAATAATATAAAATTTGGAATTTAAACTAGTTCTGGCTAGAATTTTCTACGTTCTATGTCTTTATTATTACATCTATACCTTTGTCCTGAGTCGTGGAATTCAGAATTGTCAAATTAAAAACAATTTTTCAGTTTTTCACTTATATAACTACTCGGTAACTAGCACGTGCGAAGTTTGATAAATGACTTTGTAAATCGTAGGCTGCTTATGCTTATAATGTTACGCTAATTCAATATATCCATACATTTAGTCATCTAAGTCATGGAATATAAATACGTGAAAATTTATTAATAATTTTAATGAAGTTTAATAAAACATTTGATTTATTTTGTCAACAACAAAGGTTGATTCTGAGAGAACAATTAATGTGAGACATAAAAACATTAACCATACAATGAATCGTTATAAAAGCCTTTGATAGGAAATGCCGGACAATAGTTGCTACTGAGATAATGGGTATTATCAAAATAGTGATGCGTGTTTATTGTGGATTGACCAAGCTTCAGGCTGCATGTTCCATGCTCTATGGTCCCCTCTCGCATGACTTCGCCGCGTTTATTTCTCTATTATCCCGGGACAAGTATACCACCCTGTAAGCTAGCACTAATTTGTACAGGGACGGATTTAATGGTCAGTTATGTGTGATACTTTTTATTTATTCAAAACGGTTACTTGTATTTTGTTTGTATGTTAGAAAATTACTTATTTTTAGTTTTAACGAAATAAAATATAATCGATCTCTCCACTATGTAGTGAAGTTAGTTAATCTAAGTTGTAATTTTGAATAAGTTTTAAAAATAGGATAATAACTACTATAAGCGAAATTATTGTGTGAAAGTTATATTTAGTACCATTAGAAAAGACATGTTATATATTTCTATTTGTTTATTAAACTTTTTTTTATGATCTTGAGATTTTTTCTAATCAGCTATTCGAGTACGGCTCTGTGAACCAAGGTGCAACCCGTTGCAAAAAGCCAGAAATTGTCCAAAATTTTCTAAACGTGATCACGTCATTGTCCACGCACACCCGCCACAATGGCTACAAAGCCCATCCTTAGCTTCTCTTTTATTCTCAAATATTTTTCTTTGTTCAACAATTTCTGTCAGAAATTGGAGCAACTTATATACTACGCCAAGGTAAAGGAAAGTATGACTTAATGGCTAAATGTTATGATTTAAATTTCCCTGTGTATATCTCGAAGTTATGTCAGTTTGACGTTAGAGGTGCAAATGACATTTCACATGTTTGCCGTAGTGTCATTGTTAGCTACACCCATTGTTGCAATTGTTCGTGTATTGTTGCTCTGAATAATGAAAAACATTTTAATATTATGAAATTATAAACGTCTTCCGTGAGCTTTTGATGTGTTACGTAAAATACTTAGAGACGATCGTATTTAAATATTTTGATAAATAAGACATATATCCGAATATGAGAGAATGATCCGAAGTGTATGTTGGATAATAAATTGATCTTTAAATACAAATTTTAATAAAGATGCATATAATTTTCTATGGTGATAAAATTAAGACAATAATACACTATGACACATAAATCTGTCTTACATTACAAAATGAAGAAATAAAATTATACATACGAATTCCTCTCTACAGTTTTTTTGTCCCACCTACGATTTATTGCAATCTGAAACTGTCTTCACTCAAACATTTGTTTCATTCATCCAATACATCCGCTCAATACAGCATCCCTGCAATTTAGGCATCATGACACCTTTCGATATTATAAAGAATGGCATGAGAAAATTTATAATTTAAGATGAAAAATATTTTCTCATTCGCCACGATAAGAAAATAATCAATGTTTATATGAAACAAAACTACAAATACTTATTATAATTTTATACAGGGTATTTAAAGAAGTCTTCAATTGTGTAGTTCGTATTCTGTGTTAATGGAAGAAAAAAGACCATAAAGGCACACCCCACATGGCTTCCAAAATATGGACACGATTTCGATGGAACAATATATATTGACAATTTTAGTATCACACCTTTAGATTAAGTATTGGGACATCCGGTCAGATTTTGCACAATTGTCTGCGGAAGTGGGTTTGAATGGAAAGAATGAATTATTTGTAGAATGCAATAAATTAGGTGACATTATTCGTCAAGTACCAATTTTCATTGTCAGCGTGATCAGTTGTATTTAAAGAGTTTCTAGAAATATAACAATTAAAATAATGTTCTATTTATAAATTTCTAAGGAACTTTCTAGAGACGGATTGGCAGAGAGTTGATTGCTATTGCAAAGATGGATTATTTGGTACAAGTGCTTTTTATTTTAACAAAGAATAAAGAGATTTCATTCATAACTAAACTGTGCGTAACGTTACTGTGGAAAGAAGAATATATTATAGTAATCTGATTGTTCATTTAAATTCTACTACCGCTGCCGAATTAAAGGTACAAAGAAAAATAAGACGAGAGATTCTGATCCCAGCGAGAATGCTGGCTTAGTTTCATTCACAAATATTTACAACAGCGGAATTAGCAATAATCCGTAGACGAGCGTCTTATTACTATAAAATTAAAGTACATTTTACCAACAAAAAAATCGGTGCATCGTTTGAACAGCCGCTCTCAAAAGCTTATTGATGGTATTCTGTAAATAAATCTGTAGTTAATTCATCTTTAGTTAGTTCATTCATAAATGTGGCTCTTAGAATATTTTGTCGGTAACAATAAAGTTATGAATTATTAATTGTTCGTATCAGTTCCGGACTAAACTAACTAAATAGGAATAGAATGCTTCAATTACAGCAATGTTTGCACTTTCAATAAACAAATTACTTCACTCCAATAGGAAATGCAAAAGCTCTCATCTTCACTAATAGTGACGACAACAGTGTGTCAGTAGTACGTCATTAGATGCAAATCTTTACTATACATGTAATGTGTTCTGTAAATGTAAAGATTTCCTAAACTTCCTGACTGAATACAGTATATCTTTTCGAACACTATTTTATTCTGACAATGATCCAAAAGACTGCTTGTTCCTGTGAAGCTGCCAGACAGTGAGGCTCCAGAGCTCTTTGTGATTAACCATTTCATTAACATCCTTCGAATTTCCTTTGTTAAGATGCTTTTCTTCTCATCCGTTGAGGGATAAACAGTGTATTGTTGCCAGAAAACGTCTTAAGTGGGATTAGGATCCCTGTTCTCGGCTCGCTTGATGCTACCGACTTAAGAAATTACTTGAAATTTGACTTCACCGAGCAATATTTATTTTCATTAAACATTATCTATCTTATTTTTCTTATAA
>DVQP01000237.1:0-27635 GCA_018231745.1 Danaus eresimus
TGTCGTTTGCTGTTAAATAACGTAGTCTATTATTGTAATTTGAATATTGTATGTTAGGAATCACTGTACCAAGTTGTCTGCGGTCTCTATAGAATCATCTGAAGCGCAGATGCTCAGAAAATATTCATTTGAATACTTACCTACTATTTGTTATTTTTCATCCTTAACCTTGAACAAAGTAATTTCAAGAACGTTATTGTATTCCCTAACCTTTTAGAACGAGAACCCCAATTTTTGGAATTAACTCCTAACGAGAATATTTCTTTGAATTCGTTTTCGCTTAAGACCACAATTATACGTCTTACAAGATTCGAACTCATTTATTTTTCTTACGAAAATAAATTTTCGTGAAACAAATTAATTGTTGAGCATTATACTTATTTTAAAATCTGTATAAACTTGGAAAAGATTTCGCGAAAAAATATACGAACCGAAGGCCCGCGGCTACCGCCAAATTACGTCGTTATTTACAAGTATTTTCATCTTACCGGAAAAGGGATAATGTCTGCATGCGATATCTCATCGGTTTTATAAAAACTGTTGCTTTTACAAGTGTTCATGGTTTTATTATAGGGTAAATTAAATTATTTCCGTTTTATGCAGACTTAAATATATGTTAAACAATAAACCGAAATGCGTTAGTTTAAGAATAACTTTTAAAATATTTATATTTTATTATTATTTTATTAGTTTTAACAAATCATAATATTTTCATTACAAAAACAGTCTCTTTTTTTCTTTTCCAGCACCTAACCTACATCCAGACTATTGACACAACATGATACCATCAAATTTCTTTAATTAAAAAAAACAGATATTATATGCACAGCCAATGCGCCTTATATTAAATGAAGTACCTAAAAGGAGACAGTCGATTTTGGACTCTCGGCTTAGTCTAATAAGACTATTAAAAAAATAGAATTTCAAATTTTATTTAAGAAACACACAGTCAGACAGTTAAACACACAAAACCACATCATTGATTCATGAAAAACTTTTTCACAGATTAAAAAATTTAGTTTTAATATATGAGTGATGGGTGAGCATGTTTTATTATTTATTTTAGTTTGTTTGTCAGAGTCTCTGTAGAATAGGAGAACGGTAATATAACAAATGATTTATTGGCATACATATGTCATTATTCAGATGAAGGATACGTATTACACTTAGCTATTTAAAGAGTAATCCACCTTTATTTTAGCATTTTATATAAAAAAAACTACAGGTTTAAATGCAATGTGTTTTATAAATAAGGAGCGCCTTATTTATTTGTCTGTAAAAATATATTGATTCACTGAATCAGTCGAGATTTTGGCGAATCCATTGAAAAACCCATTCCCAAACTATTGTTATATAAATATTAATGTATTTGTTTTTCATTAAGAAAATGTTTTACCTACAATACTTTGTTTTTACAGTGTAATAACTTTAATGGAGTGTTTTACACTCTTTACTTTACATATGTTATTGGACCTATTTATGTCCTATACACTAATCAAGAGTTTAATCTTAAATTCGCAAAACGTTTTTGTTGGAAAAAACTGCATCCACTGCAGTAACCTAGACATTTTTAAGAAGAAAACAACCATTACTTCATGTCTTATCGTTGCACAAAATCGACGTTCTCCTTTAAGTTTCAAATTATAGCTTTAATAATTTTGAATAAAATGGAAAAACCTTCGGGTTATCAAATGTTGAAAAATTTACTTTTTTCAATTTACTTAAAGCCACGGTGAAACTTATAATTATTTTTTCTTTACAGAATTACAAGCGTCTTTATTATCTCTTCTAATAGATTAACCCAGATCTTTGATCTCTGTGTGGAAACTGTTTGAAGCTCAACCTCTCACAACGCTTACATTTATGTTTCCTGACAGTGTCTATAGCCTATCATATCTGGTAAAATACATCTATTTGCTGATCCAGGAATCGAATTAAAAAACTATCATACAGATGCCGGTAGAAAAATGGACTTTTATATTATAAGTAATATACTTCAATATCCTTTTTTTTCTTTTCAATACAAAAAGGTATGAGAAGATGTAACATTATTTATTTTTCTTAACAAAATTATCAGTTTTCAGATTTATGAAACAGCATTGTATGTGACTGTACATTTCAAATCAATTGATCATAAAGCTGGTACGATTTATATTTTAATATCAAATAAATATTTTGTCAGCATTTATTCACGGATGTTGGGCATATATTAACATTATAAGGCCAAACTGGATTAAGACTAAACTTATTTTCCTCCGTTATTACCAGGAAACTTTATTTGTTGTTACAAATAAATAAATAGTTGGAATATCCCGCATAAAAAAATTACAACTAAACTATTAGACACGTAACTGCAGTGCTAACACTCCGCATTTATTCATTTTCATCTCTTTGTTTTGTTATTCAATAGTCGACCATGACTGCACATACATGCAACACGTGTGATATTCGCAGCTTTCAATTTAATACTCAAACTAATTAGGGATGCGTTAAAACCCCAAAACGTGATGCTAGTTTTATATCATCAAATAACAAAGCGTTAGAAATGGAATAAGTCATTATTGTGTCCGAGCTTACAGAGCAGTCTAACAAGTTTTTAATCCAATAGAAAACAAAATACATATATATATATTGGAGACGTAGACGTAAAATTAAAGACGTAAAATTAACGTAACAAATAATTAAAAATATCAAATCAAACAAATTTACATAAATAGAAGTTATTTATTAAACGCTTTTCCCGCAGTCACGCGTCCTTAAAATAGGAAATAAAACTGAAAAGAACAAATGTCACATTTAATTAATTTGAATTTAATAATATATGTACAAAACGTTTCCTATTTCGCCTATATGTATGTAGCGAGTTTGAATTATAATAAACTTCATAAAATTAAAAAAAACATTTGTTATCTTTCATTTCGTCATTTTACTAAAAGTCCTTTAGCACTTAATCTTATCTCAAAAATGCCTAATATCATTTTTGAAAAGAACCACTGCTAATATTAAACACAGCTAAGCATCACCGTAGCAAAAACCGTCGATCTATTTTATAGCTACGACGCCACAAACAGACACACACGCTTACGCACACGCATTCGTACACACACACACACACGTATGTGTGCGAATGCGTATGCGTACACACAACACCACAACTTTTTTTACGTCGTGATTAAAAAATATATACCGTTAAGTAATTAAAAATAATAATTAGGATATCTCTTAATCAATTTTTGTTGACTATTAATCTTTATAAAGAAATTAAATGGAAGAAACGCAACAAAAGTTAAGGTTTCTTTATACCTATATTAATAAGAGAACTGTCATGTTTGATTTACTTAAATAATTGTAATATGCAAGTGTTAAATCCACAAATATTTTTAATGAAATACATAATCTCTTGATATTCATTCATATTGAGTGTTTTTGTTATTAATTTATTTTTGAAGTCTTTTTTATTTAAACATGTATGTACATTGCTTCGATTATTAAAAAATATTAAAACTATTGAAACAAAAATATAACGTCATTGTAGCGGTTGACCGTAAACAAAATTTAAAATGCACCGGCCTACTTACTTTAAAACCTTTTATTTTTAACAATAAAAAAGTCATAATTGATATACTTTTCTTAACTATATTACATTTGTTCATATAGTGAAAAATATACCTTTAAAACATTTTTGTGTAATTATAGAAAATATTCTAATTTTTATATATAAATTATAATATTATTTTTATAATTTCTAAACATACAATATCTAAATTCTGTAAAAGGTATATTTAAACTTACATCGGGATCTTTGGAGTATGAACATTTGTGGACATCAAATGCTCGTTGGCATTTTTCTTTATCAGGAGTGTCTGAAGAAAAAAATAAATAGTAAATCTGTAGCATATTCGATTAAGTTAAATGAGCATCCTCATTATAAGACCCTTCAAAATGTTACGAAAAAAGAATTGAAACAGTATATAAGTCACAAGTTCTATAAGTAAGATTAAAGTGTAGTTAGAATAATAGTAATATGTGTATTTTTTAAAGCAATGTTATTACAACGGATAATGCTGAAATATATCAAAGTAACCGTACCCAAATGTTTGCAACCATTTATCATGTTAAGGACTCTGTCTGTGTATTGATCTGGTATCAAACTGACCATCATATCGTAATCAACATTACCATCGTCGTCGACCTGAAAACAAAACAATACATTAAGTAATTTTATACGTAATAATAGCAAATATTTTCAGACGTTATGAAATACTAGGTGTCTTTTTTTTATATATATATTTGTTCTATTTTTTCGTGTTTATCTCTCACCACCTACAGCTATTCACTGAAACAATCTAAGATAAAACCGGATTCTGTATCGTTTCATTTTTTTGTATCCTGTTGATGTTTCTATTTTTCATTTTTCTGTCGTGCGTTTGTTTTCAATAATAAATATGAATTCTTTAACTGAAAATATTTTTTATATACATACATATATAGATGTATATACGAGTATACACATACTTTTACTCTAAAAACTGCTACACGAATCGACTTGCTTTCATTAGAGCATTCAAATTATCTTATGCTAAACTTATGCCGTTACTTTTGACTTTTAATCTAAATCAAATAACTCACAAGACTCCCTTCTTCCAGTAAACAAAACATGTAGCACTTCAGTTTCATGTCCTCCTTAAAAATGCCGTTTTCGCAATTCGCTATATCCTCTGGGGGCAAGTGAAGATAAATACTGTTATAAACACAAACAAAAGACATATCGTTTACAGTAATATCATACTAACCAAAAATTACCATCACAAAATATAGGACAGCACTTAACGATATTATAATGTTGTACCATAAATTAATAATTCACTTTTTAGTAAAAATACCACTAAAATCAAGGCGTTACGCGTCTCCAATGCGCTTAAAGTTAATAAATTAAACTCACATATAATAAAGAACTTAGTCGCTATTATTTATATAATTATATATAAGCAGAAACTTCAAAAATTGTTTTTTAAAAATAATTTTAGAGGATGGAAACAATTTTTACAGACGCAATCTTTAATGCGGAGTTAAAACTTCAATTGAAGAAAGAATTACCTTCGTTATGAATCGAAAATAAGAATACAGGTTTATTTTTGCATATAGCCCGTGTATTGTTCGAGATTTATTTTATTAGTTAAATGCTTTGTAAGCATTTTAATCTTACTATATGTCCGGATTTATCATGGGTACATTTAGTTACGATTACGATTTTAATAGGACACAATTTATTCGATAGCTTTATTAAAATAAAAATATTTTTCCTGGATGTTTTGTTAAAAGTGCTCTGTCGTCTTTACTATGAGTGAAATTAATATAATTTTAATATTATATTATCACGCATTTAGATTTGAAATAATCAAATCCCACGTCTATATAAAGAACAAAGGTGAACGGAAATAAAATGTTCCTTTAGCAACTTACCTTCCGCCACCCCGGTATTACCGACGCACTCGTTGTGAACATTTTGTATTATTTCTTTGATTTCCTCACTTAGTTCCTGAAAATACAATTTAGTTACGTGAAATCAATTTTCAGTTTCCCTTCCAGATCTTTGTTTGATACAAAAAACGTTTGAACGGGAAGCTTTATATTGAAAAGGGGCTAAAAACAGTTAACGTCGGACCGAAACGAAATTAATCTGCCAAATATCATTCCCGAATATTTTCTGTTTACGAATCTATTTATATTAAATGTCAGTAAATTACTTTTATGTCATTTGAAATAATGAAACGGTTATTAAAGATTTTTTTTTTATAATTAAGATTTATAAATAAAAAGAAATTTACGTATATCATAAACATTACAAACATTAATCAATCCTGCAAATTACTCCATAAGTTATTCTATGCAGGAACTAGTTAAAACAAAACCAATGCCATAAAACTATAAATATTTATACCTACAGTCGCAGGAAGCTTCTAGAATGTTACCTTCTTTTCATTATCAAGTCCCTTAGACTTTTCCGATTCACATACATTTCCTTTTGAGAACAACATAAGCAAAGAAGTCACTCCAATATTAAAAATGACATAACATTCTCAAAGAATATTATTAAGTCGGAATTCCGCGGGGACCAACCCAGTGCACATCAAGTTGTATCACAACGTTAAATATTAATTTAAACGACATAGAATCGTTTCCCTTGTCTTTATATTACGTTTTGACAAATACATTTTTTACATATTTTTTTAGTATCAAAGAGCTTATGTTAATAAAAGGATATCCCAGAATAATGTTTCTTTGTTATAACAAAATAAAATAAATGAATTCATTTAACGTGAAATAATAAACAAATAAACGAAACCAATTGGTTTCCAATTACCATGACTCTCTGATAATTAGAAAAGGTAATACATATCTGGTTGTCATTAATTTAACGAAACCGTCCAGCAGCGAGCTTGTGAACACATACATTCCTCCACATATCTTAACTTTTGTACAGAAAATAAGAAGGTCGGATGCGAAAGATTGATTTAGTAAAAATTCTACAAAACGCTCAGGGATTTGCTCTTTGAGCTTTGACTGTCTCATTCTTGAACTGTCTTCAACAATTATTACACTCATAAACGAGATATGACAGGGTTTATGAGATTTGAAGCATGAAATATGTGACAGTAATTATGATGGATATAGACGAATTTCTACCATACAAAATAAATTAATATTTAAAAAAAATACTGCAAAAAAGTTTTAATTTTAAATCAAATACTCTACAAACAGTAATTGCAACAGAAAATCAATTTTCAAATTAATTAGATATATATACTTACAGGTTTTTCTTTTGCTGCATAACATAATGTAAGCAATGCAAGGTATAGAAGTGGCGGAAGGGAAGGCATCGCGCCATTACCACGAATAAAAAAAATGTCCTTCTTATACAGTAAAATGCAGCAACATCACGACCAAATTATAAAGTATAGCCGCTTGTGCGAAGGCTTTAATTAGCATATTAACAGCAATTATATCACAAAGCTGTAATCAAGAGGCGTAAACTTTCCGTTGCATAAATGATTGGCCAGCCATCCCGTTATTATGGGAGTAGCTACTCGTTAATAGTTCCACATTTGATTGTCCCTATTTTTTATAAATATTTAGGATATAATGCATATGGTAATAATGATTCGACATAGTTAATCTTTATTTGTATCGGTAGCTAATGATATTAACAACTTTCCACAGGAAAATTGAACAGGACTAATTTTCATCAAAGAGGACTCTATTGTATTCCGTGCCAACATTATAAAATTAATGTCAAAATGCACGTTGTTCGCCCTAAAGCGTCGCCACAATAAGCCAAAGGATATCAGTCCTAATGATTATTAATGGTCTGAAGATGGCTTGGAAAATTATGCTGTGCTTATTTCCGACGTTATACTGACAATTCAAAATTATAAAGCATTTTTAATACTCAGCTCTATAATAGGCTATTTATGTGATACAACGCTGAAATTGCTACCTTTTTATATGGATGAGATGAAACTTTTCTCTAAAATAATATTAAATTAAAATGAGTATAAAAAGATTTTGTAAATCCCCCCCCCCTTACTCCCCATCCCCCAGGATGTCGCTGTCAAAGCCAATAGGGCTAAAACCTGCAATCAACTCGAAACCCATAGGTAACCTAAAAAGCACATAGAAGAATATAAAGCACTTTTTATATTCTTCATCAATAAATTGTTTTAGAATGTCTTTTTCTTTTATTCGCCTTTATTAAAGCATGTACATATGTATATGATTATTAAAAGAATTGCTTTTTTTAATTGATTCGACAAAGCGGTATCTTGTTTTTGCTTGATTTTTAGATTAAAAATTTATAAAATATATTTTACAATAAAACATCAATTTCAACCTATCCATAATCTCGCACGCACACTTATGCAGAGTGCAATCGACATGAAAAATCCATTAAGGCCGTTTTGCATCGGTACAGGCCGGCGTAGGAAACGCCAGTGACCGTGATAAGCGGATTTGTTGGCCCCTGTCGGCTGCATCCATTCTCTATGCAGATGAACACGCTTATGCATCATCGCTTCCTTTATATACTGCGGATGATCTTATATTATGACCTGGCTTGACCGTACATGAAGGCTTCTTGAGTTCAGTACCGAAAGGCACGTATAAACTCTACCTATAATTCTGTCTAAGATGTAGTCTTTATCACTATTTTTTTTTTTATTTAAATATATTAATAAATAATTGTTCATATGATAAGATAACAAATAAACGCCTCAATATATCTAAAGTCATGCTACATTATAATTATTGTTTTATGAATTGAATTGTTCACGATAGAGGTAAGATGTCACGTATAGTATAATATTTAAAAATGATCCCAAAGTCTAGCTCTCATATAACATATAACACAACTTAAAAAAAAATGAATAATCCGCTTTAACATTGAAATATTTTTTATCGATACTTAATAATAATGATTAATCGTATTGTTACAAAAGGAATATTGCCTTGTCGTAACATTACAAGAAGAATTTTATTTTGAAGGTACAAAAATATAGATCTTTTAAGAATTCATTTCATACCTTAGTACTGAACCCTTTAAATTGTGACTTTTAAAAAATCTATGATTTGTTGGTTACCAATCTTAGTTAATTAAATGATAGTCAAAAATTTCAGTAGTAGTAATATTATCTCGTTATTTTTATTACATGTAAAATAAAGATAATGTTTCTTTAACCGCATGTAAATTATGCAATTCCGTGTACGATTTCTTAATTTTCGCAAACATGTTAATTTCTAGAACAAAAAGATTTCACGCTATACCAACAAAGTTCTTTTACAAATAATCAAAAATCATGGAAACATTCGTTAGTTGGCTTTAATTTGTATGGATGAAACTTAGAGCTAAATCAATTTAAACAATATGAATGTTATATTAAATATATTTATATCATTTTAATTACATTTATTTTTTATCTTCGACCATTTATCACAATTATCGTCTAAGTCTTAACTCAGTAAGTTTATCTAGGATAAGCATTACTTTGACGGTCGCGGTATGAAAAGCGAGCGGACACAGGCACCATATGTTGGCGCTCTAGACATTTTATGTTACATCTCTTTACGGACATAAAGTCTCTTAATTAAAAAAAATGCATCAATTTGTAAAGAAATAATTTGAAGATAGTGAAGAGAGATGAGTGGAGTTGGGACTGAAGAGACATCATTACCGCAATCAAAGCAGGAAGCCGCAGCATGCACCCCGCGCCCGCTAACGAGTGCTCTCGATAAAAATTAAAAACACGTGCAAGCCCAGTCTGAGGAAAGTTTTAATGAGACTACACGACTTGCGCTCCACCGGCAGCTATTATATTAACATGTACCGACAGGTATTATACAGCTATATTTATTGCATATTCAAAATTGCTTATTTAAAACTGACATTTAATATTTTTGCATAACTTTTTGATCTATATATATTGTGATATCTCAAGCTAAAACATTATATACAATATTTAATTTGTTTAAGTTTTTTGTTCAGTTAATCTTCGTGCTTTTGTGCAATTTGTAAATTCAAACCCGACTTTATTCGCCCAGCAAAAAATTTTAAACTGAGAAAATCAAAATTAAATTTACAAGGGCGTCAAAACTACTTTCTATAAGTTACGTACTAGAATAAAACATAAAATAAACTTAAAATTTATTAAGACTAACAATAGTAAAATCAAAAAAAAATCAAATATAATAGAAATGCATATATATGAGATATCTTTCAAATAAATATTGATATATCGATGTATTTAACACAGTCTGATACGATTTATTTTCACTATTAAGTGTCGTTTCTTGGACTGACAAACAATTTATATTACTCAATACTTAACTTTAAATTAGCGAAACATAAGTGGCTACTATTTAATCGCATCTACCTGCAAGTGACAAAGATTATATTCATTTTTGATAAGGCTTTTATTTTGTCAGTTTTTAACATTTAATCCTGCCGGAAACAAATTGGGAGGGAAGGAAAAAATAATGTTTCCTGCGAAACTAGACTTAATTTACTAAATAGAAGCACATTTCTATATATTCTTAGAATGTTTCAAAATAATAGTAGAAGAATATTATTTGAATTACTTAAAATTTATCCATAAAGCGCTATGTCAGCAAGTTCTAATTACAACAAACCCTACTAATAATAAATTTTCAAATCTTTATCTTTAGTGATTTCATTAAGACAATTGTAGAAACTATTTTGATATAAAAACTTACTACTCAGCAATTTGAAGTATTATTTCAGAGAGATAATTAAAACGTTTTGTTAATAATTGTTATACATTTTAGCTCTTCGTCACTAATCATTTAGAATAAATAACACTGATTTGTCTAGAGGGAACAAAAGCTTTTCATTTCATCGTAACCCAAAAGATGCTTTATTGTTCTCAATGGCTTTCTCCGCCGCGATGCAGTCTGATAAAAATAGGAATAAATTGTGAGGATCTTTGCAAAACAATAGTTGGAAATGGTCTACGCGAGAAAAAGCCGGATGCAAATGCCATTCATATTAATTAGCAAAGCGAAACGGGGCTTTTACGAAATTAGACCGTGATTTCAGTGAAGATTTATTGTTGAGTTTGAAATGGTTTTTGGAGCAAAGGTAGTCAGCCATTTAGACGCTAGCAAATTGATGCTGACATAACTCCATCTGAGTTTTAATTTGAAATGACTAAAGACGCTCGTTATTATCAAGAAAAATGTAAAGAATTTTAAGAACAACTTCATGAATACTAAAAATAAATACACAAAAAATTTTCAATCAAATGTAAATAAATTATAAGCAATAAGTGCTGATTTTACAGAATTTCTTAATATCTTAGTGATAGGTCAGATATTGTTAAAACTTACTAGACAAATCCTTGACCCAACAAACATTTGTGTAAATCGCCAAAAAAGAAATTAATTAAATGCCTACATACAATTATATCACAATCCTTATTGCTTAAAATATGTTTTGTTGTCTGTACTCCTAGAAAACTTACAAACTAGATCGGTTATATTTTGAATTTGGTCCGAAATGAAATATTGTTACAAAAAAATGAAATATTTACATTCAAACGTCCAACAAATAAGCGTTTTTATACTTACCAGACTATTTTTATAAACCTCAAATTGAAGATCAATATATTTAAATCGTGCGAAACAAGCTTAATAAAAAATTTTAATTCAGATACAGTGACTTAGACATTTTCGATGCAAAAGTTATTACTATTAAATTTTTATAAAATACATACATCACTCATACGATTTCAATTTTTTCACTTTATTTAAGCTCTTATTAGATTTTGTAATATTAGTTTCGAAATATCGATAATTTTGTCTTTTGTTTTCGTATAAAATATTTGGTCTATTTATTTGTTTAGTCATTTCGAAAAACTCTACTTTCACTTCAAGGTTGATCTTCTTTAATCGAGCCAAGACTTTTTAGCCGTAAAGGATTAGGCTATTTTCATATCGTTTGGTTGATGAGTTTAGATATTTATAGGTTATTTTTTCCTTACCCGTATATCCAGCTGAGTTATTTCATTCTATGGATACAAGAGAACTCATTAATTATTGTTCCAAACCATCTGGTATATACAGCTTATTCCAAATGACCACTTTGAAGACTTTTTTTGTGTGTACTTGACATTGCTGTTATGACTACAGTCATGGGACATAATTATTGTTATTAAAATTTACTCAATCTGGAAACATTTTTTAAACAAAACTTCTGAGTTACGTAATTGTAGTTTTCTTTCTATCTTATCATTTCTATCGTTTTGAATCCATAATCTATTTGTATATTTTATAAGTTCCTTGGAATAATTTTTTTTTTCTTATTTTATTCTTAACGTCAAATCAATCGATTAGTTATAAGACTATTTATCAGTTTTATTTTAATTCTTTTTGATTTCTATAACGGCAATTATTAAAAATCAGATTAAAGTGTCTAACACTATGATTAGAGACGAAACCTCTCAGCATTCAATGGATTCACCGTGCGGGTGCTGGGTCTATCGTGTTGCAGGGAGTGGAGCCTCAACAGTGCCTGGGATTTGCGACCCAGGTGTATTTTGAAGGGGCCCCCATCTAAAGAGCGTTAAACGCTCACCTCCACCGTCAAAGCTCCTCTCGCTACCCAATCAAATTTGAAAACAATATGCTATGGCTGCCTTCAACGTACGTTCCAAGAGTGAATTGATATTAGTTCTGGACAGGCCCAAGTCTTTTAGTAGGTGGTAGTGAGAGTTTACCGTTATTCCTCAAACTTCTAACGAGTACAAATCCACGACTCGTAATACTCGTGAGCTCGTGATATTTGGCGTTCCATTGAGATAAAATTTTAGCAATGCTGGCGACCAATTATGACTTAAGGTGCACCATTTTAGTGCTAATGGGATGGAAAAATCACCTAAGTGTAACCACTCGTTCTGCATTTCTAAACTCATTGCATGGATCTTATATTTATCATTCTCGTCTCGCCGAATAAAGGACTTCAATATATCCGTATCTTGGGCCTTCTTACTTGATCCTTACTCTACTCTGTTACTTTGTGCTCCTATCATAGACTGCTTATGGAATAGAAGTCGTGACTCTGTGAGTGAGTTAGACGTGAGTCGTGTTACTTCCGTAACCATAAACACGCATTGGCCGCCTCAAGATAATCCCGGATCGTATGAGGTATATCTTGTATTCCTCTTACCAAGACCCAAGCAGTGACATTTACTTGGTTTTGTCCTCAATCCATCCACCTGTTAAGGATTTATCTACTTTATTCAATAGTACCTGACAGTGCTTGGGGTCATGTGTCAGTATTACGAGATCGTCAGCGAAGGGTAAAATGGATTTGTTAAACTTGAACCGATACCCCCATGTTATCTCATTGGTGATTAGATAGTAATTATAATATTAAATACTATATTTTCATTTTATTTTAAAAATATAAAAAAAAACATTGAATATGATCATTTCTGTCTGCTTATTTTATTGCATTATATCTCTTTACATACGAACGAATTAAAATTATTTGTCGAATTTATATACACATCGTGTTATTTAAAAAGAATCACGTGAGCATTGATGACGTCACGAATGCCTTTGTTCTTGGTAATTATAATGGTCAGGCTCTAAGGATATTAAAGGTAACATAGATAACGTAGATGGTTTGACGAATGCTTTACTTTGAAGGGGTCCGAACACTGCAACGCTTCGCGCTAGAATTTTTTTAAACTGTAGCTACCCAATTATTATCCTCTATTTATAACAACAAACATTCATTATTGTCTCCGCACTTACTCAGATGACACCCAAAAATTTTAACTACGCAAATAACAGGAATTGCGCTGATTTACATAATATTTCAACACGAAGACATTCAGTGACCTTTTGTGTTACGTCCACGGGCTTGGAGAATATAAATAAAATACCGTAGCAATGATTGGATCGCATAATTATTACATTATATACAAATCATACCAGTTACAATACCTATTTATTATATAGATGTTACAGAGATCTTTCTTAAGCACTATGGATTTTCGTAGTATTTTGTTATATAAATATTGTTTAGATAAACGATTACGGAGTAAAAAGTCAAGTATAAATGGTATAAAAAAATCACAACCAAACTTTTAAAAAAAAAAAAAACTTCAATTATTTAAAACGTAAGAGCACCAAAAAAAAATGCTTGATTTAAATGCGAAAACACAACCAAAATATAATATAAATACTTGTAATAATCAAATAAGTTATATAAATTTGGCTAAATAGTTTGTTTAAGCTATAGTCTAGGCTATGTACCTACACAATATATTAATACTTTGAGAGGAACCAATTCTTAATTATTATTTTTTTAATACAAAATATATGTACTTATTTGTACATTCAAACATAATACTAAAACTGTATTTGAGCATCTCTGGAAAAGTGAAATTTGTGACTTCAATACGTCTATATTATTTAAAAAAGATCAATTATAAAAATTCTATAAAACTGAAGGATAAAAAAAAATTCAAAATCTTAGCAGTACATAATATGAGTCTGAGCTGGTTATCTACAGTGTATAATTATTTGAGAGTATAAACTTATAGTAGTAGATGACTTAATCTCTGTTGTCGATGTTTAGTTTGTCACAAACATGGAGGTGGCAATGGTATATCTATCATCTTGCAGACTTCAAGAAGAAAATTCTTAAGAATGGCTGGCTGGTTGTCTTTTGAGCCGTTCATTGTAATGGTTGGTATAAATGTTGGTTTGATCATATCTGTGTCGTCACCATGCTTCTTCAAGAGAGCTGAACCGTGAGCACCCAAAGCACAATTTGTGATTGGATCCGGATCTACATTCATCAGTTTTGCACACTGAAACACAAAACATATTTATTATTAACATTCCCATTAAACTACAAAATGCTTCTTATGAAATCTTCACTGCCAAGCACCTGTATCGATAATTTCAAGAGTATTCTTGTTTCTATTTTTATAATCCTTAATTCATCTAATAGAACAGTTGTATTTAATTTATACATGGAAATAAAATCAGATTACTTATTTACAATATTGAATGACATGTTTTTTACTAAAACTGTATGAATATATAAACGGTACATTAACCAAAATAACATTTTCTACAATTTTTGTCTGTCTGTTTGTTCGAGCTAATATCTGTTCTGTCTGATTGCTAGACCCATTTTAATGGGACTTTTTTTGAAAGGTAGTTGATATAACAAGGAATAACTTAGATTACTTTTTATCCCAAAAAATTTCAAACCAAAAAAATTTATTTACACTTGCGATTGGAAGGATTTACGCGCATACACTTTTGATTTTTTTTACAGATGGAGTCGAGGGTAACAGCTATATAATGATAGCTCATAGCTGGAAAGAGAACTCTGCTGGAGAAATATTAAATATTTAAATGCTCACCCTAGCTAAAGCCTCATCAGCATCCATATTGTCAGTTATCATACACTGGGCAAGTTTGACTGCCATTACCGGATTATTAAGTATATCAATTGCACATGCATGAACCTTGTTAGCATAGCACTCTTGTTCGCCATGCTGACATTGGAAAAAGTAGTGGCCATTTTCTTCTTTGGTCTAGAAATAGGAAAGAAGTTAAAGTGGTTAAAAATTAAGTTACTGTTAGAACATTAATATTTTAATTTATTTTAAGATTACATATTGAGAATCTTAAAGGAAGATGTAAAGACAAACATTTTTATATTGAAATATAAGATGTATCTACCACGTATAAAAAATGCGATAGAACACAAATTCATATTTTTTTAATAACATTATCATTTTACAGAACAACACTTATATAAAAAAAATTTAACCATAATCAAAAATGAAACTCACACTAGCTTTGCCATATGGCACCAAAAAAACTTCTGTAAAATCTGATAACTTTTCTGTAACTGGCCACAAATGCCTAATGAAGAAATGTTTTGAGTCTGGGCATAGAGCTTCATAATAAACTCTTATTTTAATTTTGTCTTGTTTGTGTATGTTGTATTTGTCATCTTCTAACCGTAATATATTCTGAAAATCTCTCATTATGTTAATTTTCTCATATATAGAAACATTTATTATTTTTTAATACCAAAGTTTTACATACCAGTGAGCTATCCTCTATTACATGAGGTTTTGGTTTATCTACTAAAAACAACCTGAAGCTTTGCCACATAATCAGTGCCAACATTATTAAAACTATCAATCTATATCGGTTACAAGTGTAAAAAGCCATATTTTCATAAACTTATTCTCATTAGCTTTGGTATTGAGCTTACAGAATTGACACTTCACTTGTATGTTTTGTTAACAAATATATCATTAAGCCATAAAGATTACTATCGATTACAGCTACTTGTATATTCTAATACAAGTTACACGATTAAAATCACACACCATTTCTAATAAGTTATAAAATGTAAAAAAGGGGTGATAAGAATAACTTCATTATTGACATTAAAAATAAGACAAGTGACAGATTTTGTTATAATCTGTAATATTTCTTCTCATTATTGCCAGGGAGACTACAAAATCTTTTTTATGTGTACACAATTAGACATAATAAAAATAAAATTAGCCTTATAATAAAACTGATAATTACTTTTTTTAATACATCCATAAAAACGAGTCAACATTGCGTCTTGCCAATGTTTCAAAACCATCTGCGTTGCTTTTGATAACATTTACTTCTTGCAAACCGATATTTTGAAGTTCAGAATATATACAAGTTGAAATGAATCAAACATGCGCTCTTTGCCAGGCAGATTACAGATTATTATCTTAAAATATAACTATATCTGGTGTCCTCAAAGCAAAACTCAAACAAAACGAATTAATGGATGTCAGCCAAATAAACGTGATATTCTAAAAAATTTTTGAAATGTATATACATACATTTTTTTTTCTCTGAATAATGTTAACACAAGATCTTAATGCCTGGAAGACATTTTTGAATTTCTGTTATAACTAGTCTTTAATTATATTTATATTAAAAATAATTATAATTATAATAATATTTTAAACCCGAAATTTCTATGTATAGATGTTTTACTTCCTTTTTAAAGTGGAATTTAATTCATCACTAGGGATTGATGACCATATCTTTATTTTTAAGTATAGTAT
The DNA here is from genome assembly GCA_018231745.1 of Danaus eresimus. Classification (NCBI taxonomy): domain Eukaryota; kingdom Metazoa; phylum Arthropoda; class Insecta; order Lepidoptera; family Nymphalidae; genus Danaus; species Danaus eresimus. The sequence goes on from DVQP01000237.1 coordinate 16,668, forward strand.
GATAATTTCTACTTGAATGTCCTTCCGTAGTCCACTCCGAATGTTACTTTCATTAAAATAATGTCTAAAGAAAAGAGAACGATTACAGAGTAAAAAAGTTAAAACTTTAACATATTTGTGAAATATTTGCTGTAATTTTTTATTTTTGAAAACCTTTTCGATGAGTTCTTGTAGCTTATAATTTAATAAGAATTCTATTAAGATAGTCAACCGGATTCTTGACTCAAGATTGTTCTCAAAAATAAACTTCAAAAATTTGTTGTGTTCATTGATATCTATAACTCTAAAAATATATATATTTTAATTATACTATAGTGCATTACAAATTTTGATATATAGGCTTTGTTTAAGTTATCGCCCTTAAGCCATTGTATGACACGAAATCACGTGAAACATTTTTCTAATCACTTATTTAACAACTTTTTTATTTAAGATTTAGTATTAATCAAATCAAATTGCCAAGACTCAAAAACTTTTTTAGGAATAATTCCAATTATAACTATTCGTTATTACAAATATTATCATTATTCAAATTCGAAAAGAAACGGTTTTCATGTCATTCTGGTTAGCTTACATATTCATTCTTATTTTGGTTACGTATAGTTAATCTAGTTTAATAAAAAATAATATAAATAAAAACAAGGTTTCACTATGAATAGTTATATTAATAATACATAATGGGAATAATATTATTTATTTTATAACCTTCTCATTCATTTAATTGCAAAGACGCAAACTTTTCTACATCATAAAAGCCAGCCTTGACCTGTCTTCCGCCGAAAAATCGTCCATTCAAATCAACAACTGCTTTGATAGCACTCTCAATCCTTTTGAATTCAACGAATATTCTGACAGCTTCATCACTCGGTGCATTGGGCATTTCAAAGATCAGGACTTTTACTACCTCACCATACTTGGTGTTGCACTCATCTTTGACTTCCGGTTCAAGTTCTTCATCAACATCACCTGGTCCAACCATATTCTGCCCAAGTATACAACGAAATTTGTTATAACAAGCATCAACAGTTTAATTTTGTCTAAGTTAATAGACATACTTCGTGACTAGTAACTTAAGTAAAACCATATCTTACCCTTAATAGAACTACTTTACTTGGTGTTTTCATTATTTCTGTAATAGACGGTTCCTGTCTTGAAAGTGGTGAATTTGAAGCATTAGGTGAGTCTAAAACAGAAAAGAAGTAATGACAGTTATACTTATGGTATCTTCTTCTCATAATAAGATGTAGTTTATATTCATCCAAAAATATTTGAGAATTATGTTTATTTTAATTGATTAATATCTGTGTATTTTCTTCTTAACGAGTGGACAGTTATAACTATATGTACCAGGTCCTGAAAATGATGGCATGGCAAAACTAGGTGGCATCATGTTTGTGCTGTCCTTTTCATGAATAATGCGACCGCCACGCTTGGAGGTTTTCTCAACCTGTAAGGCTACTGACATTCCTTGTTCTTTCTTGCCTAAACCTTGTCCCTCCTGGAAATTTTTAAATCATACAGAATTTTGTGCAACACAAATTATGTTTAAATAGGATACAATTTAAAAACATTTACTTCCTTCCATGTTATAATATTATTTTCATAGTTAGACATAAAATCTTACTTTAAAACCATATTTTGCCATAATTTTTGCTGCAACTGAACTAGCACCATAGCCACCAAGTGAGAAACCTTGGCTGACAGTTGGAGTGGGTATGACAGGGGGGGGTGAAAGACTCTCTATAGTCAAAGATGGTGGTGGTGCAATAGCAACTCCTGCCGTTCGTTTCGTTTTCTCTTCTGCTTCTTCCTCTTCAGGTTGCTGTCATAAGTTTAATTGAAAAGAAAATTATGTTTTTGTATATATACATTTTGTATTCAACCTGCACATTATAATTGAGTACACAACCATTGGCACTAATGTTTTTTCCGGTATGACATCTTCTTCATCATTAAATCTTGTTTTACGTTTCCTTTCTGATCTATCACTCCTTTCTATTCTTTCACTGCTTCCATCTAAGTTCAGCCTTTTAGCTTGCATTTCTAATTATAAAAATGTAATATTAAATTGTATTATTGTCATTATCTCTAAATAAATAATGTTAATGAAAAATAACAATAAAAATTTTCCTTGTTTAGCTATCAACTAACACTCATAAAAAAGAAATATTTTTTTATTTCAGCAAAAACAAGTGACTTGGGGAATCTATTTCTGAACACTTAACCTAAACACATTCAATAAAAAGTCATATATAAATGATCAAATGTTATGTAGAATTCCATTACTTTGTAATATAAAAACAAACCATATTTCAAGAAAAAAATATCTTGATCATTTTGGTCTCATCGAGTATATAAGTTAATTGTTAGGAATGTACAATACATTTGGTTTAATTTTTTTCAAAGAAAAAAAAACAAAGAGGTCAGATTACAAAGGGTAGCATAATACCATGAATCCACATACTAAATCTCTCACCTTTGGCTACTTTTTCATAATCATTAGGCCACATAGGATCATATTCATTTGCAACATTCCAATCGAAATCACGAACATTCAAAGTAGCTGTAATTGTTTTTGGTTGAATTTTTGGGCTATTTGTGCTAGGCTCGTCCTCATCCTTAGACTTACTTTTCAAGTCTATTACAGGAGTTAGTACCTATCAAAATAATATATTTTATAATCATATTATATGTATTTTTTTCACGAAAAGTTCAAGGAAACCGTGAATATTATATAGATGTTAAGTGATATATAGTTTCCTGCACATACGAAAACATTGTTATATACAATAACGCCGACGAATTTACGAGTATAAGTTAAGTAACAGAAGTATATTGTTACTTGAAATTACCTGGTTAGATCTTCGCAAAGCTTCTCTCTTTGGTTGTGTTACAGCAGCCTTTTTTAATTGTAATTGAGATTGCAAAAGTTTTATTCCCGAAGACCATCCTGCGACTTTATCAGACGTACGGGCTTTTATAGTGTCAAGATCATCATACAACGACATTTTTCACTCTGTTATTAATTTAACCTATAATAATATTAAAACTTTAGTAATCTATTAGAGATTATACATCTTTAGTAAATAAATGGAAGTAGGTAACATGCGTAAATTGCAAGTAAGATCACTCAACGAAATATGGTTCATAATGTTCTAATACCTTAAATAATATATATATATTTTTTATCAGTATTCAAACTTTCATGTAATTTGCAAATCGACTCTTGTTTAGAATTAAAACTTTCGATAGCGAAGTAAAATATAATTTAATATAACGTTACTCCGACATTATTTTCATAAATCATAGTACTAGGCAACTTGTGTCACTCTTGACATTTACTTACTAGTTACTGATTAGTGAACATCAAATTTATCAATAGAGCTAAGACTGGTTTCTTTGATTTAATACAGACAAAACAGAAAATTTATAACAGAATGTTTTATTCTCAACTTTCTATAACAAGAAAGTTAAATAAAAATAAGATTTTGTTTCGAAACTTTTTATAGCAAAACATTGTGAATCTATTTTAAGATGCTTAAACCATCGAAAAACTATATTTAAAGAATTTTACCTATTTGATGATGAACTTTGTTCTTAATATTTTAAACTTGCTGGCAATTAGACTTCTTTAAACGACTTATTTGGGTAATTAAAATCAAATCTATCAAAACACAAAACTAAATTTTTATGACGTCTACATTTAATTTATTATTAAAATAAAGAGAAATTTTAGCTGAAATGGGTACTTTATCAAGCAAAGATACAAGACGTATTAGTTTTAATAATACATTTACTATGAACACTACTTTAAATATTCCAAAACCTATGGAGGACGAAGACGAATTAAGCGATTTGGAAGTGGTTAGTAAAAAAATTTTGTAAATACACTATTTTGTATGTCTACAAATATTCGTTAAATTTTTCATTTTATCATAAATCAGTGATTACATACGGTTATGATTGAATATTTAACGTATATATTGGTCATTCTTGATTCTAGTATAAAATTATTATTATTACTATGATGTATGTAGGTGGTTTAAAATTTATGGATATGAAAATAAAAAATATCTTGTATTTTTTTAAGTCTTATTAAAAAATCAATAATATAGCCGCTCTCAAATAAAGCGTTTAATAAATGTGTAGGCTTTATGTTATTGTTTTTTGACTGACAGTTTTGACTTAAATTATTTTTCTTTTAATAGCAATCATCGACTGAGTTAGCCCTTAGAGATCGCAATAATTATATTAAATTGCATGATGAGGAACAGGACTATTGGTCTCATAGAATTGATTATTTAAAAAATGAGCATCAAATTATTAATAAAATTGTTGAAACCGAATATCAAAAAACTATTGAAAAAACCAGACAGTTGTTTAACATACCTAAAGTAACTGAAGGTAAAATTAACAGAATTAAAAAATGTTCTACTTGGCGCGATAAGGTAAATAATTAAATTGATTTTAACTTTTATCTTTTTACCATAAATACTTACTCTGTGATAAGGAAATATTTAAAAGTATGAAAGTGAAATCTAAGCTGTAGTCTTTAATATCTTTATGAATGACTGTAGTCATATAGTTTAAATATCGTATTTGATATTTTTTAAATAATAAAATCGAGTCCTAGTAATATAAAGTAACCAAAAACGGCGAAAAGAAAGCAAAACTTGTGTTATACAATATTAAAAAAATTAAGTATAATATAAATTCTGCAGATGTTGAAGTGCTATGAAGATTACCCGCGTCAACCCTTAATGTGTTCATCTATTGTTCAGGCATTCAGCAACTGTGTAGCCTCATGTCGTCTTGAGGACTAAACAAAATTGAAATTGAAACTTTTAATATTTTACTAAAAAAAATTTATATAGTATATTCAAAATGTACATTTCGTTTCCTATTGGTGAAATTTATATTATGATGAAGTTGTATCATATTAGAACAACAAATTGTTTATAAAAAAATAATAATGTATAGAATTGAAGTTGCACTTGAACTTAGTGGATTGTGTTAAATTTCATTTAAAAAATATTAAAGGAAAAAAAAGCTGAAATGAAGCCGATTTTCTTAGACCAGACCTTATAATACGTTTATTTAGTAATTTTTATAAGATATTATTTAACATCATTCGCTATTAAGGAGTAAAGAACAAAATCTTTCGATTGAATAAGAATTTAAGGCGCGGTAAAGCAATCAAGTTAGAAAACGTCTATTATTCTTCAATTTCGTTAAAGTTGTAAACTTCACGAAAATGTTAAAATATGTCGTGTTTATTCAGATAGTTTGTTTTTTGACAAATATATAATAATTAAATTCTCAAAAATCTTAAATTTCTTGGTCATCATATTAATGTTTTCCAAGAAGAATTCTTAAATTCTTTATTCTTTAAATAGAAATAAACTGCCAAAAAAAATAAAATCAGTATGGTCTAAAATCTTAGCCTGTCCAAAAAGACGGTTGGAAGAAAAAAATAATGTCAATGTCAGTTTTGTAACTGTTCAATTTAATTCAAAAATGTTTAAGTAAATAAGTAAATTTAACAGTTGTACGTAATAATATTTACGATATGATTGATAAAAATATCCACATTTAAAAAATTAACATCTGTAATTTTCTTATAATAAAAGTAAAACCATGACTTCTAACAATTCTAAATTAAATGATCAACCTGCGAGTCATACGATATTAGACAAAATTAATGCAAATAACTCAGATACAAGTATCAATAAGGTAAAAACTTGAAATAAACACTTCTAATCATTTAATGTCATATAAATATGATGTATTGCCAACTTATTATTGAGATTTTTGCTCTCAGGTTCCAGATATAAATGATTTTACAATTATTAAACCAATCAGTCGGGGTGCCTTCGGTAAAGTATTTCTTGCTCACAAGAAAAGTAATGAAGAACAACTGTATGCTATCAAGGTTATGAAAAAGTCAGATATGATAAATAAGAACATGGTGACTCAAGTTGTGACAGAGAGAAATGCACTGGCTTTATCAAGAAGTCCATTTTGTGTACACTTGTTTTATTCACTACAGTCAGCATCTTCTGTCTACCTGGTATTGAGTGTTCATTACTTAGAAATCATACAGAACTTTGTGCCATACACTTTATTTAGTGGAATTAATTTCAGTGTAATCTTTATCTTAGGTCATGGAATACATGGTAGGTGGAGACATGAAGTCACTTTTAGGTGTATATGGATTTCTGGAGGAGCCAATGGCTGTTTTCTATATAGCAGAAGTTACTTTGGCACTTGAGTATTTACATAAACATAATATTGTTCATAGGGATTTGAAGCCAGACAATATGTTAATATCTAAAAGTGGTCATGTGAAACTAACAGATTTTGGATTATCTAAAATAGAAATACACAGAGGTAAGTTACCATATTACAAATAAATATATTTTCATTAATAACTATTGTGGTATTTTATAAGGATAAAATACATACCATCTCAGAGCTAACAATGATTTTGATTTCATTAGTGGGTTAAGTAGCAATTATTTCATCATTTCTATAATTGATTATGCTGAGGAAAGCCAAATAAATTATATGTGACTGATGATAAATTGAAATTTTTTTAGTGTCAAGCTATCATTACATATATGGTTTATATTTTCTTTGTTCAGATGTGACCCCATCTGTGAATTGCATAGTATGTTGAAATGATTTCTAGGGCAGAGTGTAGATTTACATGTCCTTTCTATTCTATAATGTTTGGTATTTGATTCTTGAATACACTTTTATCACCAGGAATATCAAATCTTTGTATTTACTCAAGATATTTAATTACTAATTAGATCTGTATATCTTAGATTTTTGCATGTTCACATTTGAATGGAACTAGTAAGACACTCTCATCTCATCTGCCTTGTTCATTGTTGCCAAAAAGTAATTGAGATGTTACGAACATGTATGAATAAAAAAATGTGTCGTATTTAAAAAAAACTTATTTTGATTTAAGTTTAATCTTTTAACATTCATATGATAAAGTATTATAAATGGTCTTATAGTCTAACCTGTTTTATGATGTGTGACTTTTGTTCCTCTTGTAGGACTTGTGTAGCCTGAAATTTTTTGAAAATATTTGAAATTTTTAAATGAAATTATTCGAAAAACTGTACAAAAGTATTTATCATAGAAGCAAATTACTTATAATTTCCTTTTTCTTTAGCTAATATTTAGTATATATATATATATAGTTGCATGCATATGGTCTAGTTTATTTCCTTATATATATATATATGGATTGTGTTTATGTATTTGAGAGTGATATTTTTTCTTTTAATATTATTTAACCCTCTACTGATGTTTACTTTAACAATATAAATGTTTAGTCTTAAGATTGCTTGGAGGAAAGTGCAACTTGGTAGTGATACAATCTCTTGTTCCACTTATTGTTAAACATTCTTTGATTTTTTGCTCATAATTTATTTCTGTATTGTGGTGTATGATAAAAATATGTAACAATTATAATAATTAAAGCATTCCTTAACAAGACTGCAGTTGCCACTATTTTGTTCTTTAATTGCTTATTAAAGAGACAACAGGTCAAGGAGTGTCTTTATTTTTAATTTGTTCTTTTAATTTGTTCTTCGAAGGCAGCCCTAGTAGCTTCTTTTCAAATTTGGTTAGGTAGGGAGAGGAGCTTGGACAGCAGGGGTGAGCGAATAACACTCTTTAAATAGGGGCCCCTTAAACCTGCACCTGGGTCACAAGTCACAGGGGCTGTTGAAGCTCTTCTCCCTGCAACGCGATGGACCCGGCACCCGCATGGTGAATCCATTGAATGCTAAGAGGTTTCATCTCTGCAGGTTTCCTGTACTTTAGACACTGTTTATGAAATAATTACTAATCTGTCATGAATAAATGATTTGTTATCATCTATTATAGTTTAATATAGCTAATTGCTTCACTATGGGATCATTACTACATCCTTCTTCCTTCTCTTATATATTGACATCAATTATTCAATTGTTTTAAATAAAAATGTATTTATTTCAGATTTGGAAATATCAGATTTCGTTAATCGAACACCAAGTCTCAACATGCGCACACCAGGACAGCTATTATCACTAACATCACATTTATCATTTGGCTCGGGAGGTGACAGCACCCACAACACGACTGAAACCTGTGAGAACCTTCTTGATGAGCTTAAAGAGACCAGTATGGATTTGCTATGAAATATTTGTAAATATATATTATAAATTAATTTATTACTATCATATTTATTTCAGCCAAATTAAAGAGCATATTTAGCGCCTTAGAAAACTCACCTTTACTAGATCACTCACAGTTGTCAGGGATTCATCCTTTCATGAGTGCTGAAAGCATCAATTTGGATGACATTGTTGTAAGTTAGTGGTGGCATTAAAAATGTAGAGAAAATGTATTTTGATGTAATATATTTATTTTTCCAGAGCCAAGATTCGGGTTCGGAATCCCTAAGTTCATACCACACATGTGAGAGTTCAAAGAATAGTACAACCTCGAAGAGCAATAAATCTACCGATGTCAGTAGTGCAAATGGTTCCTCATTAGATTCAAATATATTCACAAATTCTCAACACGATCAATCCACATCACCTCTATGTAGAGGACAATCTCTGAAAAGGATACCGAGGTTGTTAGATAACATTTACTTAAATTACTAAATTATTATGAAGTCACATGTTTTCTACTTAACATATATATTTTTTAATTTAAAGTTATTTTAATCGCTGTTGTTCTGCCATTGTCTTGTGAAAGGATTATAAAAAAAATTGACTATGAAAATCTGGTTACAGTTTCAGAGCAAAGAAAAGAAAAAGAATTTTAGACTGCGATGAAGATACTCCGACAGGTGTTACTAGTTTGGCAGAATCTAAAGAAAATCACAGCGGGCTCACACAGGAAATAATGGCTTTAGAATTGGAAGTCAGTCAAAATACACCAAAGAGAATGTTAATCCAGCCAACTCCCGAGAGACGTAAGAATCCGCTTAAAGGAGTTTTAAAAAAGAGGTTTGTTATATATTGTTTGTGTACAACAGTTTATACAAAACAAATAAATGGCTTACAATAATCTGTATACTCCTTATATTTGATTCTTTCAGATGGGTTTCACAAAACGATAGCCACCATTTCAACGTGGGCGTAATATTTTCAACTCCTGTATCAAAAAACAAATCACCAGAGACAAAAAAGAAGGCAACCAGATTCAACTTGCCCTTTAACGATACGGTATCTAGTGAGAAAGAAAGGTCGATCACTTTTGGGAAACATATATCTACTAGCTTAGAAATTTTCCCAACAAGAAGACTTAGTAAGGTAAATAAAAGAAGAAAATTTGGAAGGTTTAAAAAAAAAAATCTAAATTAGGCTAAAATTATAAGCTAGTACACACTAGATGCTTTAAGACATGCGAATTAAGTGTATAGACCAATCATTACGTTTCTAAAACATTATCTACTAAAGCTAATAGTGATGTCACTAATGTTGCTGTGATAATACATTATTTAAATCTGTTCGAAGAGTTTGTTTCTTATTTTCTTATATTATTTTGCTTTAACTTCACTATTACTTATACATACGAGTTATATTTGACATCATTTTATATAAATTTTATTTAATATTAAGTAATTTATATATTAATACTTGATGCAAAAACTTTGGACTCCTCTTTACTAAAATTGCGCGGACGCAGGAGTATAAAATTTCTCACACTTATAGTTTATGTGCAGAAGAAGTGCAGAACACTAATATTTTTCAATAGTAATACTTATAAAGTACATTAAATCCATAATTAAAACATTACACTCACTACTAATACATTTCACACACACACACACACATACATACACAAGTATTTGTACACGCATACATATTTTTTGGTCAATTTGTCTCTTTTATTTTTCATTTATGGTCGAATTTCGACTCGGTTTCCGGTTTTTATACTTATATATAAAAACCAGAAACCGATTACACAACATTAAAATCATAGTATTCATAAAAAAATCCTTGCTTTTTTATAATATCTATATAAAATATAATTTCCAGGGCGAGGGCAGCAGATCTCCTACTGAAGTATGTAAGACTCCTCTAGCGAGTGTCCACACCCCGTACCGAACACCGAAGAGCGTGCGACGCGGTAACGTCTCGGATCAGAGGATACTCGGCACGCCAGACTACCTCGCGCCGGAACTGTTGCTCAAGTACGTGTAAAGAACTAGTTAGACATACGATACCCTCGGTCTCGGCGTGGGTAAGATCACTGTGATTTGTATATAAACATATGTGAATAAATTATGTATATTCTTGTCTTCTATGAGTGACAAATTTCCAAAGCCCTGATTGCTTTCTGGACTTAGAATATGAAAAAATATTTCGGAACCTTCCTTCTCATTCCAATGTGCACCATCGATCTACTTGGAGGGGATGCTTTTTTTGTGCGACACAGTCTAATAGAATAGCAATGCACTATCACTATCTTGACGGTGTATTTGTCGAGTACTATGTAAAAGGTGGTGGGTTTAGTCTATATAAACAGTAACATAAAAATAAATATAAACATTCACAGATATTATTTGTTTATTAACTATGATTTTTTGGAATTTTATTTTTAAATTCCACCCGCAAGTGTCAATTCTAATGGCTTAAACATGATCATCGGTAGAGTGGTCGAGTGCTGAGATCTCTTTTACGTCACTCAAACTAATAGAGCGATTTTAAGTGCATTTTACGTATATCGAATAAAGTTTTCCACACATCTGCTTGTAATAAACATTAATTATTGCTCGCATTGTTTAATTTAAACTTGCAAAGTTTATTTTATACTTGCTCTTATACATTGTAAAAGTTTTTTTAAATTTTTATATAACAATTTCTCTGTATCATCATTCAACGCCATCTTGTTGAACGAAACTTAATTGTAGTAATATTAAAATTTTGAGTATTGATTAATTGTTGTATT
>DVQP01000238.1:0-27623 GCA_018231745.1 Danaus eresimus
GAAAAGACATACCTATCGCAATCAAGGAAGAAGTAGTCATAAGAGTCAAAATATTTATAAGTCTTGTAAATTTAAACAGATTCCTCATATAATATAAAAATTTAACACCTATACTCCTATTAGGAGTTAACATTTACGATTTGTCTTATTAATCAGATCAATTAATTTTATTTTTAATTTATTAATAATACCGCGTTACAGTTAGTTAAGTAATGCATATTTTATTAACTATATAAATTGATTTTATATCCTAAATCGTGGGAATATCTCGGAAAAGTAATTGATAATGCCCAAAAGTAGGAAATTTCTAGAATGCGTGATACCATACTGCTTTTACACACGCAAACCTGTTATAAAGACGTTAATATTGGTGTATAATGTATCTACGCATACGATGTTCGATACAGTAGTGAAATAATTTCTCATTATTATACTTACGTACTAAGGTTAAAGGTAGTTTGTTAAGTTCGATGCAATGACATTTGTTTTATTTATTTGAGTATAAATATAACACAAGATTTCGTATGCACTAAACATATTTATATATAACATAATCTTGACTCATGAAATGAAATGTTTTATGTATATTTTAATTTTCGTTTTATATTTAAACTGAATTTCAATTTCTCGTTCGAAATAAATAATGTAGCTATAGAAATATGCCTCTACAAAATCAAAGCTTTGTAATTTTCTTATACCGCAACCAGAAGTAATAGATCTCTACACGTACACAAAAATGGGAAGCCGAAAGTTTGCGGCTCACCGTCAACGACCTTTCATTTTAAGTATGACATACATAGGTAATAAATTTATGATAAGCAATAAAACACAAAAGGAATATATATTTTATTATAAAAACATTACAATGATATTGATTTAAATAATATATTTATCAAAAGTTCTATTGTACCTAAACATATTTCTAAGTACTGTTCTACTACAGTATTGTATTTGTAGTATTTACTAAGTACTAACAGGAAGTTGGTAAATCAAAACCAAATAAACAATACTTAAAAGGAACTTAGTATGCAATTTTACCAATATCATAATTAAAAAGCAAATGTACATTTGTTTATTATATTTTGTAATATACATTTCATTTAATATTAAGGTAGGTATTTAACAAAAACATACAAATTGTCAACGTATTCAGGGTAGACAAATACGTCATATCGTCGTGGGAGACAGCAACTGTTACATTGCTCCATAGAATTCTTTATTTCTTTTATATTTCAAAACATTAAAAACTGAAAAGAATTAAATAACAGAACTTGCATATGTAAGAACATACACGTAAACATATAGATTTATTTAATCTGTGACATAACCCATTTGTTAGATCGTAAATAGGTAAGGCAATTGATATTTTATTAATCTGTGACAATATATTATCTACGTATTATGGTCAAGCTGTTTTCAAGAACTATAAATCTCTATTAATTCTTTTTTTATTCCATCTAATGTCATATTTCCTGTTTCCGTCTGTGTAACAACATTAAACGTTTCCACAGCGTCCGGAGACTGGTTAGTCCTAGCATTACTCACTTCGAGACATTATCGCCTAAAGCTTAAATTCATAAATGTTTTCGATATAAATGAAACAAATTCTTAATATTTAAAAAGTACACCCATATAACTACACAAATTGCTTAAACTACACAAATCCTATCTTAAATAATATTAATACATTAATGGTCCTGGACTATTAAATTGCATGTTCTCAAATCATAATTCAAATTATTCGCATGTATTCTAATAGAAATATCTAATTAATTTTTCGAATTAAAAGTAATAAAAATGTTAGAGTACAACGAGCAAAACAAGCAATTTTCAAAATGTTCTACATCGAAGATCACTATCAAATAAAATGTTAATTCTGATGTTACGATATTTTACTAATTAAGGACGTAAAAAATTTTACAGCCCCCACTAATATAAAGTACTCAAATTCGTTAGTTAGGAACCACTAACGACTTAATTAAGCCATATTTAGTTTATTAGTGTATTATAACGGATTAAGGAAATGTAATTAAGAGGCGATCCGGTACAAAGACTACACTATAAAGAGCTATGATTGTTTAAAAAATATAAAAGATTTTTCTGCCTAAAATATTGAGGCATACAAAATGAACTACAAATCATTAAAACAATTACTGTTTCACATAACGCTTCGCTGCTCTCAAAGTTATAATAAATTAATAAAATTATAATTTTCTGTCCTAATTATTCAGAGACATCTATCTACATTTGCATAATAAAAGTATTTACGACAAACTATTTTTACTAAGACGTATTTTTTCCCGTGCATCTCTGAAGAAAACAAGTCTTATTTTTATTTATCTTTGTTTGTCACAGAATGGAAAAATTCTATAATTTTTATCTCTGAACCCGCAATGTGTCAATTGTGGCTATTAAACTCGTCATAACTGTGAGCGGCCACGTGGGTACCTTTATTTCATTGGGTCCTTGAACTTGCACACTATTTTGTCGGTCGATAATTTCAGCCGCAAACATATTACCGTCCTTGTGTTTAAATTTATAGAGTATGATATCATACATAATAACGGGTGTTGCCGCAATAAAAGCAGACTAAGATCAATTGTTGCCAACTATATTTAACACATAATTATTTAGTTTTATATTTTATGTACATTTTATTTGTTCGTCAGATGAAATTTCTTTGCAATATCGCTGTACAAGTATCAGCTCAAAACAATATCTGCCTTCGGGCGGCGAGAACAAGTTAACGTAATATGGAGTTCTTGCAAATTGACGCTGTGTTTAACTACTTGGTGCTTATATTAAAATTATTTATTGCCTAACTAAATGGAGGGATTTTTATTCATAATTAATATTTATATTATGAAAAGTTTTCTACCTTAAAAAGCTTATGATTAATCCGTTGTTGGCTCCAACTGATTGTTTGGAGATTTGACACTAATTCATAACATAATTTAATTTACTGTAACGTACAAGGTATAAATATTTTTCGTATAATTATATATGCTAACTAATGTAGGAAGAAAATCTCATAACAATGGCAAATTGCTGATCTTTGACATGTGGGAACAATGGAGGCGCAGGTTTAGATTTACGACGTGAAGAGACTGTCGCGATTTCAATAACTTGCACTCGTAACGTAACCAAAAACGAACTGCTTACGGATTGTACATTACGAAGTCACAAATATAAAACCTTTTTTGGATTGTCATTACTGAATAACAGCAAATTGATTCAAACAAGTACTTTATCTGCTTGTATTATTTCTTAATGAATTTAACTGACATATTATACCTATCCGTTAAAGCAGACGTAGTTATCGGATGTGAATCAATAAAACATATTATTTATAATTTAAAAATATAAATTAGATTCATTTCAAACACCTTTAACGCATAATCGACCGTTTCATAGGACTTTATGATTTACTCTATATGAATGTATGCAGAAAAGATTTTTTTAACTCGTCCGATAATAGCGCAGCTGCATTTATATTCATTTATACAACAACACTCATTTGCATATAACAATTAATTATTTATCGACCAGACTCAAACACGACGTTGATACAATATATCTAAATTTATAGCTAGTTTACAAGCTCTGTCCAAACGGAGTACTTAAAAAGGTAAAAAGAAATTCTTGGAAGTTAAAAGTTTTTGTTGGACGTTTTTAAAAAATTCTGAAAATGTCCATTGAATGAAGTCAACAATGGCAAACCGTTAATAATTACGCAACGTTCCTGCAGCTCGTAAAACAGTCGAGCTTTCAACATAAAACGTATTCAATAATAGATTTGTACCTGAAGAATGAATCTTCATTATTTAGACCGCGTTTATTTCAATACACTACATTTTTATTGCGCAAATTACCACGTCATTTTATTCATCTTTATTCCTTTTAAAACATATTTTTTTAGTTATTCATAAAACATGACTTTATATTGAATAATAAAATTATCGTATTATATAACGGATACCTTTCAGGATAAATTGATGGTAGATCCCTACTTGTTTCGGTAATTCAAGAAATGTTTTGAGACAGGAGAATTAATTTAATGAATTTAAATAGGAAATTTGCCTAAAATACTGTTTCTAACATCTGTAGTGACGCAATCAAGCAGCTGATCCTATAAAATATGTTGTAAACAGCACTGCAATAAAAAGAAGGGAACTTGGGCTTCGTCGACGGAGGTAGCGACAACGTACAGTGACGTCATTTATAAACAAAAAATAATATCTATCATTGCGCCTATATATTAAGTTGTTTTTTCATAATACATATAAAAAAATTATGAAAATATATAAAACAAATTTAATGATATCAAATGACCAAATCAAATTGATCACTGAAACTACATACGCATATGTACATCAATATACAAGATCTTCATAATAAAAAGTATATTTTTTCTTGTTATTTAATTCTACAGCCTCATACATTGAACGAGTGAAGCTTATATTTTATTTCTCAATAATTCAAGACGTCGTCAAGTGAACGTCGCATCCTGACCGCTCAAATGATAAAACTCCTAAATAAAACATTAAACGATTATAATATTGAGTTAACACGATTTAAATTAAATAAACGTAACATATATTTAAATATCCGCCGATAACGATATCGATAAAAACGATTAAAAGCTGAAATTATTGTAAAATATAAAGAAAAAGTAATCGAATCGTGTCGTAAAATATTCGACTTACAACACGAGCCTTCCATTGTGACGTTTATATACTGGCAGGTGTGACCATTATCTTAATACAGCCGCTACTGAGCGGTCGGAAGGCAGGCTTTGCACTTTGAAGATCAGTAATTTTACTGATATCATTTTATTGACAATTATTTCTCTGTCATTTGTCACCGGCTCCTTAAGTTGAGTTTTATAAGAAAAATTTAATAAGGCTTTTTACACACCTAAATAATAAATATTATAAGAATAAATGTTTTTGTTCATTCCTTAGTTATCTGTATCTTCCCTTATATTAGTGTATATGTATTAAATTGATAACACGATGATTATGAACGCATTAAGTCAAAACAACTATTATTTAGTAATAAATTAATAAATAACGTGAAGTAAAATATTTTATTGATTTTGTTAAGAATATTTACCGCGACTGTTTCGATCGTTACTTTATGTAAATTGTATGTTCACAGTAATTTATTGTAGCAAAGACTCGTTGTTTACGGATTTTCTTGAGTTAAATTTAAACTGAGCCTAAATAATTTTGTTTAAACTTTAACTGTATATAAAAGTAATTACAATGACATGGGCAACATAATAAGTTTCGTCAAAGCGACTTTATTATAATTATGGATATTTATATAAAAATAAATAACGTATTTAGATTTGAGAATGGTAAGGTCACAGTAAAATGATTATAATGTAATAAATAATTATTATAATTATCATTTATATACCGATAATGTAAGTATATATAATAGTATATATCTAGGATTAAAAAATATTAAGTAATGAAAGTAAATAAGTCAATAAATCTATGTTATTTAGAGTCCTCTCAAGGTGTACATGGTAGAGTTTAGTGAGGTCATCGGGTTAGGGTCGCGTCCGCTACCCGCAATACTGCGTAAACTACAACCTTTAGTGAACTTTGAGTTTCCGGATACACTTAAAATATTATAACGCTTTTATATGAAACATTACATTTAGAAACTTAAGGGTTATAAAATAGATTATCTTCATAAAATATAGCATGTATATACAAAATTATTACATTATGAGTTATTATTAAAATTACAAAGTAATACAGTATAATTTACCTCAAATCAATAAAGGCAAAATTTTGGCTTAATTACTGGTGTGAAGTTACGTGGAAAATATATTACACGTAGCAAATGAAATTACAGGGTTTATTACAAATTATACTATCAACCGCACTTGCTTGATCGATAATTTTTTTATTCGGATCATTCAAATTATAAAACACACTGACATTTTTATTTGTGTAGGTAGATTCCTATATTTCGCTCATTACTTTTGTTATTTCAAGGCACATTTAATATAGCACTTGATGATAAATATTAATGATGTTATGAGCTTATTGATTCATTGACAAGAATAGGTATTAATGATTGAATTCTTTAGAAATGATTGCAATATTTATAATTTATTAGGTCGATAAAGGAATGTCGGTTTAACGATTTATGCCTAAGTTAATATATTAAATTATAAATAAGTTAATATTTTCAAAGTAAATAAATAAGAAAAATGGCTTCCAGATAATTATTAAATAGTTCTGTAATTTTTTATAACTAATTCCACGGTTTAGAACATTTAAATCGGTATTCAATGTTGTAATTAAAAAGTGAAAGCAATGTATATTGTTCTATTAATACAATATTCTGAATGCTTCTTTCTGTTGCGGAAAAATGTTTGAAATATCTCAGAAAAAGCTCGTATTAACACTTACTGCCTATGTATTAATTGATAGCTAGAGTTATTTTTATCGCTTAACAATTCCAGTTAGTCTCTTACGTTCCTAACAGAAGGCTGTATTTGGTTACTCGGCGAGACATATTTTCGCGGCGCGCCGTTCCGTGCTCCCGCATTCGTAAACGTCTCGGGCTTTACCCTTTTAAAATTACTGACACATTTTAAAATACACTAAACAATGACTTGCGATCCAGAAAACTCATTGTCCGTCGCATCACGTTCAACATATACCTCAATACAGCACTCCGATAGCAACGATTCCAATTTTTATATTAATAGCTAATTTAAAACGCATAATAAAACCGCTGTTAACACCCAGAACCCATATTTTCCGTTGTAAACATGACGGACGGCGTAATGTTTTATGTATCTCAAGCACAGCAAAAGGAAACACTCATTACAATTCTGCATGGACGACGCTGATTCTAACATTCGTGCGCAGACAGATAAACACATCTCCTGTCTGCGTGCGAAAAGTAAAAGCTAATCCTCATCTTAAGGCGAAGCTGGTTATGGTCGACGATCACTGGTTATGGCAATCTTCGCCTTAATCACGTTGTACTAATTAATATACTCCCATTAAGAGCTCGCTTATACTCCAGACTTTATATTGTAGATCATAAATCGACGGAACGTGTGTCGCATCGAATGGTTGGAAGTTGGTAGGTTAGCTTCGTCAAATTGGACTGCGGTAGGTCACGGCGCGGCGTTTCAACCGACACTACATACATAATGAACACTACAATTCTTCTCACAACTGCATAGCTAACATGGACTAACATCTAGACCAGCAACGTCCGTTACATACGAATTTCTGAACTGTACTACGGTCTATAATTACGTTATAAAAGAACGCCGCCATTGATAGGGAATCGTGGATAACTTAATTTCGTTGTCCTGCGGGTTAGTAAATTATAATTTACGACTGAACATCGGACATCGGCCGTCATGAAAAAACGCAATCTATAATAGAAACGTCCTTTTTTTCTTTCATGTATCGTTTAGTTAAGTTTTTGACCATTTTGTAGAATGGCCTGTTCTACCATCAAGAAGAACTTCTGTATACATAGTCGTCTCACTCTAAGACTTGGTTTTAACAAAAACTAAAAAGATTGGTTAGCTTAGCTGGTGAAGCTAAGTGTTTGTAGCGGCGAGATCTTGTTATAGATAGATTTAATAACTATCCATATAAATAAGTAAAATGTAATCGATACCACTTTAAAAACAAACGATTAATAAAATTACAATATATCAACTTTGATTTAAAATTTATAAATAATATAAATAAGTCTATCACTTTTATAATGTTAACATACGTAGTATTGTTCAATATTTACATAAGAAGTCTATTCTTAGTAATTTAAAGTACACGTTAATAGAAATATTGTATTCAGTGAAAAGAGACAGGTATAGATCTGTAAGTGTTTGATATTAGAAGGGTTTATGAGCTAAGTATGTAGAGGGGCGATACATCATGGACATCGGCGCCAGAGCAAGCTTCCTTTTACCGCCGTCAATATATCAAGTTCTGGACATTCCTTATAATGGACAGCATTATCCTATCATTACTTTGGTCATACCAAAATCACATTAAAAATTTTGCCATGAAAAAGAAAAAAAATATTATTGCAACTTTCACCGACTCCGTAGGTACAATAAAACGCTAACAATCGGATCGTCTATAAAATTTTATAGCTACATAATTATCAGATTCCTACCGAAATGGTGTGATAAAGTTTAGTTATCGTTATAACGAGGTCCGATGAAAATCTTAGAGTGCCGTAACTGATCGGACGGATTCGACTCGGGCTGTAAACACGTCTGATTGACTAACAATAATTAAAAAGTAGCGACTACAAGATACAGAGGTGACTGAACCGATCGCTGACGACGATTTTACTCATATTATTCTGCTATTAAAGACAACATCATTCGAGTTTTTCACGATTAAGAAGACATGGTCTTCATTGTAATTGTTATATAGAGCTACAATACTTTGAGGCCGTAGACACGGCGCTTAAAATTAATATGGGGTAGTATCAACACGATTAACCGACTTACTTTAAAAAGAAGACACATTGTTCTGTTAAACGTTGGTTTCGGCACGAAGCCCCTACTTCAGACTCACATACCATACAAGCATATGACAACTAAGAGCCTCTGCGAAAATAGACCCTGCGTCATTATTCCTAAAGCCCACCCAAACGATGAGGGTAGAAAAATAGAATATTTTTAATTTTATGAAAAATGAACGTTTGCGGAATGAAATAAAATTTAATTTCGCTTGACTATAAATATTTTTGCATCAAACGTAAAGGTGGTGTGGCGAAGTTATTTATACGAGGTGTATGTTGCCATGCACTGTTTATGTGAAATTAAATATGGTTTAATAGTTTTCTAGAAACGGGTTAGGGCTCGGTCAAATTAGGCGGGCGGTTAATAAAAGTGGTTAAACGCTTATGTATATTGACCGTTTATAATGACAGATGAGCTTTTTAATATTTCTGTAATACATTTACGCCGCAGATCGCATTTGACATATCACGTATTGTAAAAAGTATAAAAACACGTGGATATTTTTTTTGGTCCGCTGCATATTATCATGTATCAAAGTTTTATTTTCGTAGTCCGCCAGTGATTGTGGTTGAATCGTGCAAAATTATTAATTGCTGAGCAGACTTCATGAGATCCGACGAGGCTTGCGCTACACGAACGGCAGTAATATTACATTATATTTATCCATAAAATCGTGTTATGTGTTTAATATTTAATTATTCAATATATAGTACGTTAAATTAACACATTTTTTGTATGTATGTATTTAAATTCGATCGCGTGAACTAAACCTTATTTGGGTACGTGTCGCTGATTTTAATCGTTTTGAACTTACGATAACACCTTTAAACGTTATTTATAATACGGAGTCCATTTTAAAAATATCCCGAGCTATTATTTCATGCGAGTTGTATGAAGTGCAATCTGTGTTATATTATATATTCATAATTACCTCGCCCTTTCATAATTGCGGGAGCTCACGTGTAATTAACGTCGTTGTAACTAGATCAAAATTCTCATTCGTTTCAAAACCAGCCCGCCTTAAATGTTAATGCTGTGAAGATTATTCTTACAAATAGAACTGTCTACGTTTTAATGATTTTAAATATGATTTTTTTAAATGTCATTCGTATTTAAAGATAGCGAACAAGATTATATCGACCTTAGAAATGTTTTATTTGCTTTAGATTTCATTAATTTGAGTAGCTCAATGTGGTGTTATGCCCTAAATCGTCCCTCGGGCTAGCGAACCAACCAACTCTGAATGTATAATAATACCTATTTATCCTGCGATGTCTTATAGCGTATGTATTTAATAATAATTAATAAATGCATATGTTTCTTTAGCTAAAATAAATGTTTATTTTGATTTAATAAACATATAAAAATATTGTTTTAGTGCAAATTTATCTGATACCATATTTTAAATGTTCGACATTTTGTATGTTGTTGTTTTAACTTACGGTTTTCGCATGCGGGTCGTTAAACCTACAATTATAGACAAACAAAATTGTTCAATTTCTCATCAAACAAAGAGCTCATTCGGTACAATTGTAAGATATCTGTAGTCACGGTTTTATCTGAACTAACCGATGATTTCCAATGCAACGCGTAATAACCGGACCTAAGTACACGGCAGATTCATTTACTTTATACTTCCATAGTTCGTACTGTAATACATATTTAAACAATATTTTGTTCTTAAAAAACGTAACAACATTACACACAAACAATAATTTTAATCTTGAGTTTAATTATTTATATGCGCTTAATGTTTTTAATGTCACATCTTAATTATAAAACACCTTCATTTGTTTAACATAAATTATGCAGCAAATCTATCTCATTACAATTCAAACATTTAATATAAATTAAAATTATTCCAAAACTTCTTATATTAATTAATAATGTACAAATATATAAATGATAATACTTTATTTTACAGATCTCGGGGACACATTAAAGAGAGCACAGCACGGACTCATAGTATTTATCACTTCACAGCTGCAACTATGATCGATATTAATTCAAGATGGCCGCCGGCGCGGGCTGGCGGGAAACGAACGCGTACGCACCCACTTACACGACGGCATAAAACACAACGAAATAACATTTAAACACGTTAAAACACAGAATGTAACGAACGTGCACTCGGCCACGAGCTTTTTGCTGCACTAAATATTTCAAAAAACCTTAAACGTATTCAAAACTTGAATGCCATAAAACATATCTCCCCCATTATTAGTTTATGGCGACTGTTGAAGCTATTATGTTGTTATTTTTGTGTGTACTGTGTTTGTTTTGATTGTGTGCGGTGGATGGGCCAATTTGGGGAACCATTACCGGAGCTATTGACGTACAACGTCCTTTATTAACTGTTCTATTGACTTGAAACGTCTTGTTGGTTTTACTTACTTCTTGTTCTATATGAAGTACGTTTCGTATAAAAAATAAGCTTAATAATATGAGAATTTGTAAAAACAAACCGCTTAGGTATTGTAAGTACGAATGTAAAACGTAACATTTGCATGTAAAACACATTAATAACATTATGTGGAGCATTCTTCTGACAGGCCACATGACTCACAATGCGTTAGAATGCATTCTATAGGAATCAAAGATTTAGTGTTTACGACGGATGTTTACAAACTAACCGATTTATGTATTATAAGAATTTTTAAATTAAATAAAACTGTTGTTTTTTTTTAACAAAACGATCTATTTATCTTAGAATTAATTTATATTCATCGAAAGGAGGTTGTATATTAATATAAAATAACACTCACCGAATGTTGTGTTACCTGTATTTTTTGTTGACAAACTAGTCTGTTTGAATCGTAATATGTTGCATATTGTGTTTGTACATATAAAGAATATTATTTTCGTATGTTTTATTTAAATCATTTCTTGTATTATAATATTAGCATTTAGTGTATATATAGAAAATGTTATTATTTATTCAAACTAATATTTCGTGTTTACTGAAAATCTACTTTATTAATTTTAGTATAGATACGGTATATGCAGATTGGCGTAAAGACATTCTACATAGAAGATTTCTTCACTATACTATTGCAATGCTAATGCAATGGAAAATATGTTATAGCGAATATACATATAATATTTCTTAGGATATAAAGGTTTTATTATATACGAAAAAGTAAATGACATCCAAAAGTAAGAGAACGAATTTATAACAGATGTTTATTGAATACCAAGTAGAGTATCTTACTTGCGAGCGTGAGTCACGCTACGAGAAACGATTTTGTATGTAACTGTATATCTATATGTATTTAAATGAAATAATTTAATTTATTAATATCATAAAGATTTTGTTTTATATTAAGTCAAGTAATTTTTTATCTATCCTTATGAGATTTTTTTGCTTATATTATAAGGGACTTGTATGTAAAAAACAATATGTTATATTATTTATAACGTAACTAAGTCATGACCGAATCTAACTCGTTCCGAAGTCAGCTCTCCATGAAGGTTCAAACCACATTATCGCACGTTTTAAATAATTGAGGTGCGTCCATTATACCAAAGATTGGGCGAAGCATTTGAACTTACAAATTACAAGTAGGACCGCCATCTTGGACAATTTTAACATACTTTGAAATTGATTATACTCGATAGAAATTGAAAAAAAAACGTAGCTGGAGAGTACCTAACAATGATGTATAAGGAATATTTTATTGGCTACGTTAAAATTAATTAATTGTTCTTATATTTTATAATTACATACCTATGTATATATTCATTCAGATCGGCTGTATGAGCTACAGCAGGTGATATTTAATTAATTTTATTCTGTATAATAGACGAACTGACATTTTCATGTTGGTCTGTTTTGTTCAATTTCACTTTATTTCCAATTTAAAACACTTAAACAACAATCATTGTCCTAAATGGAATTAATGAATAAAATATAATTCCATGTAAAACCGTTAGGTAATTCATTAAAGGAATTGTTCTGTATTAAAAATACCTAAATCGACCATATCATGTAATACACATCGAAGTAAATAACTAGGTGGTCATTACAATATCTCATTTCCCTTTAATAAGCGACCATTTAAAATATTCAGCCGCAAGCGAAATTCAGTCGCCAATTTTGGAACCTGTTTAGAAATTATAGGGTTAGCTCTCAGGTTAGATGCAACGCGAGCCTCCAAAGATTCTACATATGAAAAACATACAATAATTACTTTTATCACTTATATAATTAATTTAAATTTAGTCGCCCGTTAAGTATGCACCGGTTCCGACCGATATCCTGACTTATCTGTACAATAGTCTTGAAAATTTGTTATGAGAGCCATTTGAAGTTGTAAATTTATTTCTAAAGCCTTAAAATGTTATGCTTATCAAATTTCCCCACCACAAGATGTGACTTTTTATCTTAACTTGGAATCCATTAACATAATAATTATAAAACACAGAAACGAAATTCAAAGTTGGAATTAAAAATTATAATGAAGGTAAGAACAACACTAGCTTCATAGAGGTTCAAATGTACGAAACGGTCAGAGACCGTCGATGGACACCACAGATAATATAAAAAAAGTAGAATTTGAATTTCGAATTCAAATTATTAAAGATGGATTCGATTCTGAAGTTCTCGAACGGGCCACGGCCTTGTATTGTTTTCGCGGGCCGCGTTGCGTGAACCCGAGTGAAATATGGCCGACATCTCGACTACTTATTTAAGTTAGTTTTATTTTTTAAGTTGTGTTACTTAAATTTATCAAGTTGCATGAGTTATGAGAATCGGGACCACACGTGCGTTAATTACGATTTTTTTTTCACAGGAAATTCATAGATTTTTCATTATCGCTTCCAACGTTATCCGTTTATGCGTAAATCATTTTTAGTTTATTATTTTATTGTCGTTATATAAAAATTATAAAGCATTTTATTTTTTCAATTAAACTTTTAAGCTAACTTTTTTTCATCATCCATTTATTGTTATGACTTTTTTGTCATTTGTTTCTAATTCGTATTGGAAGCAGCTTCAATATGAATTTATCTTTTCTCTAGTGTCAAGTTCGCATTCTGAAGTAGTTGAATGGTCATTTAAAGCTAAGATAATAATAATGCTCCCAAACTAGACCGGGCCATTGACCCGGGTTTAGCTGCGCCCGCGCTCAACACAGAGCCCTAAAATGTAACATTCTCTTAACAGATATTACTTCACCAATTAGATTAATATTTTATAAAAAATCAATAAAACTATAAAGAGTTTTTATACACGGTTAATTTTTTTTAGGGTATAAAATCTATTATATACTTATATATTAATAAATAAAGCACTAAAAATTATTGAAATAACAAATTTATTTAATATTTCATTTAAAATGATACTACCGAATGTTATAAGTCTCTGAACGATGTAAAACATTAATTAAAAATATTAAAATAAAACAAGATAAGACTCCAGACGGTTTTAAAAACAATCATCTCTAATGATATCCGAAAACTTATAATATAATATATCGGTGAAACACTCCGTTAACATATAATAATGGATAAACGCGTGTTTTAATAAAAACGTCTTTATCGTCGTCTGATAAATTTTATATACGGTTTATTGTCGTTCAATAAAGTTTGAATGACACTCAAACGTGTCGCACTAATAAGGTGTTAACGAGGGATCCTTCATTTTATGTGATTTTTATTGATACTTATGTTACGCTACCTGCCATTCTTATTGGTGTCTTGTAGGAATGCAAGCCTTTTGATAATAATCTAAAACACATGCAGCGTTTTAGTGCTACGGATATTCTTATTTACCGTTACTATTATAAATTTTTCTATGCAACCTTTCTGAGAGTGTTTATGTATGCGTGTCTTACCTGCTATGGCCATCCATGGGTAGAAGGTGTGGTTTGTTGGTTGGTGTTGTACTGGTTGTGCTGACGCCGCTGCTCCTGGTAGCGCACATTGGTTGCCCCAGGGTAAAGCTCTGCTGGGACTCGAGGATTCACTGTATCGGGCCTCCGGAGTACAGGCTGCGGGTCTAACCAGGGCTCCCAGTCCGGACCCCCAGGCCTCCTTCCCGCCGTAACCGTTCTGTTGGTCGCCCGCCTTTGAACAATCCGCCTTCGCGTATTGCTGTTCCCCCGCGTATAGCTTACAGGCCGCAGCCACTGATGCATCGTAAGGCGAGTCTTGCGGCCGGGGCTGGTGTAATGCGTGAGGCTGTGCGTATGTCAAGCCCAACGGGAAGCCGCGGTACTGATCGCCTCCGCCGCCGCCCTGGTGCACGCCATGGGCTCCATAGAAACCACCCTGCTCGAAATATGAGTTCATTTTGCTCGGTCACAAACGTCACTCGGACAACACTTATGTCATCGCGGTCCAACGGCCTGATAACGCGACCTTCGTCCGTTGGAACTGCTTATTAACTTTATTAATTTGATTGCCTATCAAACGTCACTGGAGCGTCATAATGTTGAGGCGATAGAGGCCGTTTAACTTTTTACGATTATTTTACGAGGGCACGTGTTTATGGAGAGTATTATAAGTTGGTCACGTGTAAGTCGGCGAGTGTCGTGTCGGTATACTGTGCTCGGTCCATGCGACCCGTGCGCCGTCGAGCGAAGTTTTGACGCGTGTGTCGCGCGACCGTGCGAGCGACCGACGCGGTTCGACTCACGCAGTCTACTGACTACTGTCCAAGTGTCTACTGAGCGTTCGCTTCTCGCTGTTCGCTGTCCGCTTATCGCTTATCGCTCTCCGCTCAGCCTCTCGCCAGCTCGTCCGCGCCGCCCCGCGCGCAGTTACCAACATCATTGTTCCATCCCCTTTTCGCTAATCACTATAAATATTATCAGTCACGCTCTTTCGTCTTATCACTGGAGCACGTGCCACTGGCTCTGAACAACTCTAACACCTAGTAGGAAAATAATGTAAACCTCTTCAGAGAAACAATAGCATAATGAGTTTACTAACAAAACATCAATTAGACCCATTTAAGTTGTTACATCTTCAAAGTACTTAAAAACCTCTTCATGTAGCTTATTGCTAGCAAGCAAAAAAAAGTCTCAAAAGGCAAAATAATGACCGCTACTGAAAAGTTAAGCCGCAAAGTCGTAAACTCATAGACGTACAATTAGTGAAACGGGCCACTAAAGAAATGATTTTACAAGCAGTCCTCAGTCGGGCCACAATGAGCTTCCAGTATCGTAACAAGGTGCTGAATAGAGTGAGAAGTCGTAAAGATGATTATTATTTCTTCTACTACCTGTTTTATACGAGCTCTATCCCCGTCTCTGTCTCGCGAATCAAATATCTATACGCCAGATAGAGACGGTCTCTGACAGCGGGCCGAGAGTAGAGTCGCTGGTGTCGTCGTATATATATCCGTCTAGCTCTACCGCGGTGTAGCGTTCAAGTAGTTCAAGACGCACTATCGAGGGGTAAACAATAGCGCATTATCGTAAGCACTCGGCCCGCGCGCTCAAATGAAGCCATCAAACGAATGAATGGCTCCTGACAACGACATCGTATTTTTATTGTACAACTCTTTAAACAAATATTCACTAACAAAAAACTTACGTTCAGATCGATTTTTGCATATAACAGGCTGGTAATGATATATTTTTATTAGTTTTTCAATGTACTTATAGAAGATAACTACGTATCAATAGCTCGATAACTTGTCTCAGAGATCTCTATATTTGAGAACGAATTCTACTGTTCAAGAGTTGTTTTTTAGATTTGATTTAGAGTTAACATATTTTATTAGAATAACATCTATAAAAAAGATATGCAAATTCTTATAAATCAAAATAAGCTTTTGTATTTTAAATAGAAATTATTAATTATATTTTTAAGAATTAGTTAAAATACTAATCAAATATAAAGTCGCGTAGTATATGGAACTAGGTTTTAAAGATAAATAAAAATAATTAAATATTAATAATGATTGCTTCGTCATACATATGTTATCAGATAATTTTTAAACTCAAGTGCTTTTATGATTCGAAAAAAAAATATTTAAATATAATATTACATTGATATCTAAAAAGATTTTTAGTAAATTACCTCGTTTCTAAAGACATCCGTTTCATTTTCACGCTTTTCATTTTCTATCTCTCGTGTAACTAAAGAAAGTTTTACTGTATATATTTCATACTTAATTCCTTCTACTTTTTTATTAACATAATACAAAGGTCATAAGAATTCAACTATACTTAGAAAGCTTTTTATTTGTAGATATTGATGTTCGTCTTCAAAATATATTTTATTTTAAAGTGAGTGCTGTTTTAAAGCCATTATGCAGATATGTTTTGTATTTTCTCTAAGGCTATATATTACGTGTTTCAGAAGGAATACTTTTTTTGTATACACTCGAAGATAGATTACGAAACTTTAATGACATAATTATACTTAAAAACTTGAAGTTATACACTATCATGTGTTGTGGACTTATAAAAAATGTATATCTATAAAGAAAACCGAAAAGAACTCGGGCTACTAGCAATAATTTAAAGTAATTGGTTTCAAGGCAATGAACATACTGATAAGGATTCTACAGAACATGCATTAAAATAATAAAAAAAAATGCAACTTTTTTCAACTGAATGAATTGAATTCTACTCATAAAAGTTATTCCCATTAGGTACTGCTTAATCTAAAAGGATGTGGCGTTTCTTATAAGATTAAAGGCTTCCTCAGTAGATTACTTAATCTGTCACGTTAGAATATCTTAATGAATTGGAAATAAATGTCTCCCTTTATAATTAAGAATCGATTTACACGATTCAAGCCATAAAATAATAGTGTCAGGTCTGTTTCACTTATCTTATTTTCAGAAATGTTAGTTTTGAAACTATTCCGAAAGATGGCGTTGCTAATCTGAAGTATGTGTAATATACAGCGTTTTATTCAAAAAAAATGATTTTAGTAAAGATTATTAATATAAAATCAGCACGGACTTTAACATTACAAGATTTGGAAGTAAATAAAGAAAATATGTTTGACAATAATAATAACTCATAATAAATATGAGAGAACAATTATGCTATTTTATTGCTATACTTAAGTATTAACAGGAACACCAGGCTTCAAAACCAATAAAAAATAAACAATTGTCACACAAAACTACCGACCAAATAATGTTTGTATCATTAAACATTTATATAAGGTGTTTTATAATCTAAATGTCTCAATACGTGGTTCTGTTCGCATTTATCGTGTAATATGCGCGGGCGCAGTCGCGTGCCCTCGTCGTAAACACGATTTTTACAACCACTTTAAAGATCGTAAACGTCACGTGAATGAAACGTAAGTCGTATTCAGTGAGCACCGCGTCCCGTACACGCCTCCGGGGCTAAACATCCACATAAAATCGATGTTTTACGACACCACGTGCTTTGTTATTATGCGATCCTTTGGACTTTTATTGTATCGTTATAGTGCTGTTTAAATATCACTTAATACATATAAAGAGAATTATGTTCTCATCGTCTGTTAGAGTTCTAATTATAGTTGATCTATTCTACGGTCATCTCACCGATCGAGTCAATCAATCTTTTAAAGTGTCATATTTAAATAGCACCAATTTATTTGGACCTCCCACTTTTTAGTATTAATAAATATTTTAATAACTATTAAGGAAGTATTATGGTTTATATATATATTTATTTTCTCATGCTATTCTAGAGCCTTGATTTGTTTTTGATTAAGTACAAAACTTCATTTGTTTGTGTCCAACCGTGGATAAGAGGATTCTTTTTGAATTCAGAAATTTTCGTATGTTTTAGCGTTTCAATATTTTTTTTCAATTGGTAAATGGAAGTAAAATTTTATTGATTCATTTCTCCCAAAAATGTATAAGGTGGTTTACTAACATAATGATTTATTATAGTCTGATATTTTTTCTATCTTTAACTTGGTATTTACCAACCATTGGTCTTACGTGTAAAAATAAGAGATTTAAAAAGCCGAAACCCATAATACAAGGTCCTCGAATTTTTATTTTCTAAGTTAGAAAATAAGAAAATTTTAAATATATGTTATAAGAATAATTTATGTCCCTATGTTGTGTTTGTACGTCTTGTCCAGTTCAAGATACCTTCTCGTTATATAAATTCCTAATACTTTAAATACCTGACTATTCATACAAACACGTTGCTTAAGCAAATTATTCCTCAGATATGCCTTTAAGGTATGTACCTTCATTAAGGTACCCACGTAAGTAGTTGCATTTACGTATCTCATGACGTGATGATATTAAATTTCCTACTTATCTGTCAGAAATACTAAAGATCAATTATAGTATAACCGCCGACATAGAAACAGCTAAAGACGTGGAAGCGTAAATATGAGTGCATTCATACATAAGTCTCTCATAGGCTTCATTAAGAAAAATGCAGCATAGCTATACCTTCTTCATGTACCGGTATTAATTCCTACATAATACTGATAATATACATTACAACTAACCACTTTTATATCTACTAAATACAATGCAAACTCATTTAATAAAAAAATTAAGTTAAGGAAGCAATATGCTACTTAGTACTTAGTAGTATAAATTATATATACCTAAGACACGAATAGAAGATGATATTTAGCAGATACGATGGATTAAACAATATTAATAAACGGACATACGTTTGGTAACCGGCAGTAAACCTTGGCAGTGGTTCAGAGAATCAATTGGATGGTATGAATTATTCGACTGTTTCTTTTAGATCTAGTTTTATGTCTTTCAACATTAATCTATACAAGAGTAGGTATATTTAAAGATATAAAGTTAACACATACTAAATGTAAACAACATCAAATTGAAAAAATACTGAAATATTGAAAAAACTTTATTAGTAAATTTAATTTTAATAACATCAGCCAAGATTAGCTGATTTTGTATTTAAACTACAATACAGCCCGTTAAAGATTACAAATTCATAAAGAATGAAGTGACCAACTAGAATACGAACAAAAAATGTAAAATTATTTGTCCGCTATTTAAAATAAGAATTAATTTTACAATACTATTTCTAATATAAAGTTTTATTAACAAATTGTAGTCAAATACTGTGAGATATCGCTGTATACATTTCGATGTCACACAACGAAAAGACTAACGGTAATACTATAAGAATATTTTCACTGTTGAGTTCAAAGTTTACTTTGACTTAAAATTTTAAAAACTGAATGCATTTGCAGGATGCAATTCCACTAGTTACTCCATCTATCGCTTAATATATGAAACGAATATTCTGTATAAATGTTTTTATTTAAACACAACATTATGAAAGCGAAATTGATAATTGTTTTAGATATAAAATTAATGACATTTTTCTTTAAATACTATCAGTTTCACATTATAAAGAATTTGATTTTTATGCCATCTGTTGCTTAAAACATGAATCTTAACTATCTTTTTTGTAGGTAAAAAATCATTTTAAAACCATAAAGCACAAAAATAAAAATACATTCCAATTAAAATAAAATACTGTTTGATTTTAAGCATCACAAAAATATCTTTAAATTATACAAATTAAATAACAAAACATTAAAAAGTCATTTAATAAACCTACTTATCATAATATAACCGAACACCAAAACGTTTTGTATTCATAATAATTCAAGTTTATTGGTTTTTTATCGCTTGTTACGTTGTCTAAGAAAAAGTATCATTACCGCCAATAGAGTGACGATAACGCGATCGTAAAAAAGCGTTTTATGGCTGTATCCATCATTCGGCTATATAAATTCATCAAAACACTTGTTAATCGTAAAATAAATCTTATTACATAGTAAAATGATGTTTAAATTGATGACAAGCGTTTTATTTTCGTCATAACAATAAAATTTATTTTTACGAGCTCTTAGTGCGGTTTGTTACAGCGCCATCTAGCGGCAGCCGCTTGAACCGCTACGTCACGGTACTTAACTGACGTCATTTAATGGCGGCGCTCAAATGAATGGCTGTGTCGTTAATATGGACTCCACAACTTTGTGAAACTCATTTAAGTTTACGACTGAAGACTACTTAAGACGTCATTTTTAATGAAAATAATCTTTTTAATGCAATTATTCGTATAATATTTTTTTTCTAATAGAACATGTTCGTAAGCCAGCTACGTACCACTTATCAACCTATATACATATTACGTTATTGTATTTACACATTATATTACTCATCTAATTATAAGTACTACCAAAACTATTTTGATGCGATTATATTACAAGTACCTAATCATAATTGAAAAACAGTTTTATAATGAGATCTATGCCACGATGTTATATATAAAGAAGACGGTACACCAGTGTCGCCTACCCGTAGACCGCAGGAAGTAGGGAAGTCGACATTTACATTTTTACAATAACAGTACAATTACACTTAATGTACAAATATTAACAAACTAAAACCTTTACCTGATGACACGTCTTATAAATGCATGAATATAAAGGTGGGTGACTAGTTACACTTAAAAATATTTTTAACCAAGTTCCAATACAAAAAAAATCGTAACATATATAAAAAGTCCATTGACCGTTTACCAGCAGTAAAAATATTAAAATATAAGTATTTATATATTATGCAAAAAACTATAAAGGTGTGTTTATAATATGTCCTATTTCCTCCATGAAATGGATGTTCGTATCAACATAACAATTAATTTCCCTATCTATAATTAAATCAGGAAACATATTACTCAAATGAGTTTATTTTCAACGAGGTATCATTGTGTATATATTTTGTTCCACTCGTACTGCGTCCGTACAGATCGTCGTCCGCGGGTCGCGAGCTCTTCTGTCGACACTCCGCACAATAAAGTGTCTCCAGAGCCCACACTCTTCCAATATCAGAATCATTAAAACGTTACTAACTTTACATAATTGTCTCATTCACGCACGTGCATTATAACGACATCTCACATCTTCCGTCCCTCTCGCACGCGGTCGTCAAAATGGCCTCCAAACGAGATGTTTTGAAGGAACGACGCTGACGACTTTTGTTGCTTGTAATGGGCGGGGCATGCACGCACAGGGACGGATTATGGCCGATGAGTTTATATTAATATAAATTTAAATAATTCATTCATTTAACAATTATTTTAATGCGTTTAACATAGAGATTAATAAAAACTTCATTGTCTATATAAAAATAGAGTAGAATTTCGTTTTCAAATGTCGTGAAAAATAAGAAACAAATACAAAAAACATTTTTATTTTAAAATATAATTCAAATCTCTCGTAAAAGGCAATGAAAATATGAAATTAATGACATAAATTTTGAAATAAAATCATATGAGCGTAATAAATTTTATAAAGTAGTGAACATAATACTAATATATATATGACAAATCCATGATTTCAAAATTTCTTTGGTAATAGGAGATTATTAAATAATGGAAAATTAATTGTAAATCGCACATATTACTTTAAAATCCAAACATATTTTTCAAACCTCAATTAACGTAAAAGTATATATATTTTTACAATAAATACTGACATATTTCATAATACATTCTAAATTAAATAGCCTTTTGATTAAAGACATTATTTACTAAATTTAATAATATTCGCGTTTTTTTCTCAATCTACTATATTTTTTATTAACCACAATACATCTCTGAATAACCGGATTTGGATATGGCAACCGATGCCTCGTGTGATGAACGGCTGATAGTTTTCCTTAAATAATATAATTTTTAAGTGCTCAGAGTATTCTATATCAATGTATTAATTGTATATTGAACTTAATCGAACAGTGTCAAGTGTTTGTGTTTTAAAATAACATCGATATCATTGATTTATTAGTATTTTGGATATTTTCGTCCGCCATTACGAGTGCGTCGCGTAAACAGACGACGGCTGTATCTCTGTCTCTTTCACTCTCATAGAAAGAAACGAGATGGAACAACACGACGACAATGTATGGTGGTATTAAATGAAAATAAAATATTGTGTAAATAATACATTTTTATAATTAAATTATTAAAATATTGTAAATGTATGTTTTGAAATAATTTTATTATTAATCAGAATAATTTTTTTAGCTTTAAATATACATAATCGTATAAAAAGGTTCGTTTTTGTATTGAACTTATAAGGACCTACTTATAGAATAGAAATGTTATTCGTTTGTTACTATCATTCGTAACCGTCAATATAAACTGTTTTGAGTATTAAGTACATAAAATATTTTCAGTTAATATAATGAGTTGTAATAAAATTAGTATAAATAATTATTAGATTTGGTTAATACTAAAGTTTTTACCCAGAGTCTTAGTTGGTAGATGTTTGAAACGTGAAGAATATAATATAATTCAAGCTAGTCTATATATACATATATAATATATACTTATCACTCACTAATTTCAAAGTTGTTTCCTTACTTAAGTCGACTCCGAGGTTTAGTTTATAATTATTTCTATTTTTCATACTTTTCTTTAAAACCTACCCGTTTGATCCAAGCTTTACTAGCTCTCTTTACTTTCTACTAAGAAGAACTGATCTCATACTTTGTGTCCTAAAATTTATTGACTGAGAATTCAAAAAAAGTACTTAAATTTAGGCATATAATTTTTTATATCTAAATACTAAGTGTGTAATCATATTAGTTTACCGTTCAGGTTAACACCGGTAATCTAATCTACTAACATAGGTATGTGAAATCAATTTCAATTCAAAACCAAACTTATTTCCCTCAACCTTTTTGGTACTTTAAAATTCGAACTCCTTAATAGGCATATATTTTTTGATGTAATATAATAATCAACTAAATGTTTTCAAATTTCGAATAACAATTTAAATCTGTACGAAGTCAGAACAAACAGTTCGCAGTACTGCAACGAAATTAAAAATTGATCCGGCGATTTAAATTCAGAATCACGCGCATCGCTTTCCCGCCGACGGTGTTGTTTATGAACCAGTGTAATTTGAGCCGCAATCTTAATATAACTAACACACGAAAGGAATGTACCTATCAGCTAGGTAGCTCTTATTTTGTTGGCCTTCGTCCAGTTGGAAAAAATTTTTGAATATTTATATTTCGTCAGTAGCAATAGGTATAAATTTGACATGTTTGATTTGTAGAAATATTTGTACGGAACTATCGGGTTTATAGAAATTAATATTTTGAATGCGTAACTAGTTGATTGGTTTATTTATATTCGTTTTTGAGGTACGTTGTGGGTACATATTTCTCACGTGTTGAGTTGATCTATCGTCAATTTTACGAAAGTATTTCCATTACCCACTTACGATATTCTTGGTGCATTGTTAAATATAAATGTACAATATTTATGTAAGTATATTCATGATATGCAAGTACCATATACATTCCTCTTTAGTGAGTAGGTATATCTATCTAATGAGGTTTACAATTACGAATTAATGTTTGTCATAAAATAACATTTCTAGGGAAGTTTTCCAGTAATCCCGTTTTCCAGTTTTCCAGTAATCCCGAGACCTAAAGTATAATGTCAGAAGCTAGTTATTTATACACCTTATGTACTAATTAATACTAATAGTTAATAATTTTGTTTCCTAATAATATATTTTTTTAATCAAAATTGATAACATTGAAATCAAAAATTACAATAATATGAACAAACATAATTTATACACTTAGGTATCTCTATAACAAGTTTACAATCAATCTTTTTTTGTTCACTCCAAGCTCAGTAAGTTGCCTACTGATATTTTTTACCATCAAACGGTTTTGTTCCTTGCTAGATCAAAACCGTATATGTAATTATTTATTTTGTATTATTTAATAACTTTGAAACAGGTTCAGTTGGTGTAACCTACTGCGGGCAAAATCAAATCATCCGCTAACCAACTCCTTATACCTATCGTAATTTTCTTTTGAAGTTATTGAAAATGTAATTCCAAAAATATTATAATATTTATTTTATAAAGGAATAATATTTTATTTGGGTGATCGCAATAAGAAATATTTTCGTCATCTCATATTTGGACGCTTAATATATGAAAAATCGGCTACCACTGAAATGATACGTCGATGATTATTACTTGTAAACTTTCAGTAGCTGCGTAATGACTTCCAAATGAGCGGTATACGTGTTAGGGGATATCTTAAGGTGTCATAATAGGTATTGTAAATTGGTAATTTTGTATAATAAATAAACACTCTAACCCTTGTTACATAACATAGTAAGCTTATAAAGTGCCTACCGCTCATTCTACAAGCACCTAAACAAACACTAAGAAATTACCTATACATGTTTGCAGACAAACTTAAATTACCGTTCTTATATACATAGGTATATTAACATACATATACCTATATACTTTAAAACGGTGTGTTTGTAAGTTTTGTTGTATTTTTTTTATTTACTTTAAATATGTATATAATATGTTTTGATATAACCACGTATTATATACACCTAATATATTTTTTTATAAATATTTGACATTTATATTCTAATAATTTTTTATTAGGTATTACTCATGAACATATCCTACATACAGTACACACCTACTTTGAATTATATATATTTGGAGTTCGTATTTTTTTTGTAATAGTTATTTATAGAAGCGAGTGTATTGAATAACTTCACTTAAAAACAATTTTATCCAAGCTGAAGCTATTAAACATTTTAAGGGTCCGTTTGTCTGTCGTAGCTAGTAATCTCGGTGTAAATAATTTAAATACTAATCTTCATATTCACTATCGTGTCATTCAATGGCGTCTGAAAAACGTCGGACCCCGTGATTGTTTTATTGATTCAGTTCCACTACATTGTCTATGGCGTTACCACCAACCGCGTTAAGTATTCCATTACCGGACGACGCATAGTGAATTAATAAACATTTTTGTTTGAAACACACCCAAAATATAATATATACAATATTATCTATCTATATAACATATTGTAATCGTATTCCTAGTACGAGTATTTCCATTGTTGCGATCTTCAGTAGATTTACAGGGACTCGTTTCCACTCCTATTTAAATTGCCTTTATACTGGAAGCTATCTGACTGTGGGATAAAATAGACTAGCAGGGTTCAATATCTTTGATAATACAGAGGAGAGCCATTGTTTAATATTACAATTCGCTGGTTACACGGTGCTGGTGAATTAAAATTAATATACTACCGACACTCTTTATAACTCTTACCGTAAGCTTACTTCTAGTGTGCATGGACACACTGTTTACGGAGCGTTAACAGTTTTCATAAATCTTCGCATGTTATAAACGTGGGTTACTGAAGTTAAAACGGGAAACGATTCGTCCGTGTAACGATGTGCACTTGTGCTAAGCACAGTGATATTTGCTTCGCTTCCTCTTGTGAGATAAAAGCTTTGATATTATCTGTGAGATATTATATCGAATCGATAGATTTAAATTCACCGATATGGGTAAGAATGTAGGATTTGTTTATGCACACGGTTTTTAAGCCTTAATTACTTAAGAGATAACTATATACTTATAAATATATAATTAAAGATATCCCAGCAATATCTTTATCTATAAATTAAATTGAGAATATTTTTTGATTAAATCTATGTTCTAGTTAATTTAATTATGTATAATGGATATGTTTTTGTATAAAATATTTGGTATCAATTCGCGTTTTCTTTATAAAGCAACACAGTTATCTGGAGGTGAGATGTGGATTGTGGAGGCAAAAGAAACAGCTATCGGCGCCGGTGGAAGATGGAAACATCAGACCCCGCCCAGCACGGCTTACATGGTGACGATGTTTATTTAAATATATTATTTGGAGTTTGAATTATTTTCTTAGTACATTAATGTCGTTTAAAATCTGACTTCAGGTAGGTACCCAATTATTTAATTGGGATAAATTTATTTGCTAAATATATATTTATATATAATAAGCGTGTGATGCGATATTAAGTAAATATTAAATGAAATTTTTTATTACAATGACATTTCATACTGTTGTTGAAATTGTATAGTAAAAGCTTTGTTTTCATAATATAATATGTAATTTCGCGCTTAATAAAAAAATCAATATTACATTTGAAAATATCAAATAGAACTTAGGCTATTTCCAAAGATAAATATAGAAAAGTATATTAATTAGGGGTTTAATAAGTAGGTAGGTACTTTCAAAATCAGTAGGTAGGTACCTTAAGCTTATCTATGCTGGAATGTAAAAATATTTTAGATTTATAAATAATGAGAAAAACATATGTGTTATTTATCGAGTGACTAAAGATTAATCGATTATTAAAATCCCACCTTTTTAAGTTGAGCAATATAAATACATGTGACATGCACATTTATACTTAATACTTGTATATTAGTCTGTACGAACCTTTATCCAATAACACTTATAATATAAATACGATATGAGTATCTATGGACGCGACTGTCACATTCGGTGTGCGTTTTGTTTGCGACAAAAAAGTCGGCCATTTTGGATCCGTATGTGAGCCCGGAATTGGAGCCCCTCCCGCCAGGAGAGGGAGACACGCGACGTTCAGTCTAATACCTTCTTTAATTCTATAGCATTAAGGGCCATGTTAGTGCCGATATAATCTGGTTTAGGTTAGTGTTTATGTAGCCGAAACGGCCGCTTCATACAGTGATGGCGTCACTTTCATTATTATCAGGCTATTCACGACGTTTAACCAACATTCGCCCGAATCTCGGCTTGCCTGAATTAAAATATCGCTGATCTTTATTTGTTACTTTAATTATTGATATTTTTCATTTGAATTCAATTCTATTTTTAAATTCTTTTATATTTTTAATGCATATATCTAAATGCTCAGTTAGTCTTAGTTTAGCGTTATATTTTTTTTAATATCATTTTATAATCGTATTTCTTATAAAATAACGTGTTTGTGTAGTCTGTTGTAATAATTAAATGACTCGTTCATTTCTATTACATTTAGTTGTTTGAATACAGCGGAGCTCATTTTGGTTTTTGGCCAAACCGTAACATGCAACCCGTTCGCTCCTAATTGCCCAACCTTATTAAATTTATACTAGATACAGTTAAATTTGAGCTGTTTAATTATACGGAATTCTGGGTAAGGGAAACCGCGAATGGCTTCCGCCTCGACGTCCGCCAAATAAACTGGACACCCGACACCACTATATACCTAGCTATATTAATATATATATATATATATGTATATA